>JAIPRK010000106.1:0-306573 GCA_025469195.1 Chaitophorus viminalis | reverse complement strand
GTGTGTGTGTGTGTGTGTGTGTGTGTGTGTGTGTGTGTGTGTGTGTGTGTGTGTGTGTGTGTGTGTGTGTGTGTGTGTGTGTGTGTGTGTGTGTGTGTGTGTGTGTGTGTGTGTGTGTAGGCAGAACAGTCTTGGCTGGGGCATAGTCCAAGGAACACTACATTTTCTAGAACCTAGCTATGTTTGGTTAGTTTTAAAGTACCTTAAATATACTTTGGTGTAATTTTATAGTTTCATATTTTTCATTTCTGGTTACCGAGGTAATATTTTTGTGTTGATTGTATGATGATGAGTATAAAGTATTCAGTAAAAGTATTTCGAGTTGCTATGACAATCAAAATAATATGTCAATCACCCTTTAGAGCTTCAACTGGTTCTTCTTGAACTATTATTATTACGTTTACTATTATTACGGTCAATATACGATATTAGTTATTTTATTGTTATTTAGGTCGTCACAGTGGCTCGTAAAATTTTCCGGGTATTTAATATCCATTATAAAACCAATATAAATAGCAAAATCAATCTAAACGATTTCGACTTGACATTTTTTATTGATTTTCCGTTCCTATAAGTCATAGCTTGATGTTATACCTGTAGCCTTCTTCAATAAATCGACAATCCAACATAACATTTGTTTTCCAACTCAAATTATTAGTTTAGCGCATTCAACTAAACAAACAAATTCTTTAGCTTTATGATATTATTATATGCCTATTACGTAATAAATCGTGTTTATATTGTTTATTTATTATATACTAGCTGAATTACACGTCCTTGCCAGCTTTAAGTATAATAAATGTATGTAGTGTCGTTATCTGGCAAGACTAAATATTATTTTTAATCTATTTAAATAAAATTTAAGTAAGATTGTTTAAAAAATATTTTATATAATATATTAATTAGTTATTAAACAGGATCATTATGAGATCCTTGTGAATATTTAATAAAGCTAGACCATTAAACATATTTAGACCTATTGAATTTTTTAAGTAGGTCTTAGTAGTGGTAAAGTAATAACAATTTACATCAATTTTGAAATAATTGGGTTTCAACCATTAAAAATAATATTTTCGAACATTGTTTCATAGTGCACTAATACATGAACAATGCATATTCATTTTACTTTAAAACATTTATTATATTAATGTTTCAAATGAGTCGACCAAGTGATTTTGGCTGTAACTAATGTATATTTAATTTCACACGGGGAAGTATTGGTCAGGTCATAGTTTTTAATGAAATACCCTTTTATATTTTTTAAAGCCTAGTTATGTTTGGTTAGCTAGGTACTCACTTTGTAAGATAATACTTTGGTATATTTTTTATTTCATTATCGGTTACCAAAGTAATATTTTTGTGTTTATTTTTTGATAACGGATAATATACATTATCCAGTAAAATTTTCAAGTCGCTATGACGACCAACATATCAACCACCCTTTATAGCTTGAATTAGTAACACCTATGCAACTCTCTTGATTTTTCTTTCACAAGAATCTTCTTCTGAAAATTACGAAGACCACAAAAAAAGAATTAGCGAAATCGGTCAAGCCGTATACATATGGGATGCCACGATAAAAGGAAATAGGGATTTATTTATATATATAAAGATATTTTTGTTGATTTCAACCCTTTAAAATCAAAATTTCGAAAAATCCTTTCTTAGCGGATACCTACGTCTGTCTGTATGCCAAGTTTTAGTCCAATCCGTCCAATGGTTTGAGCTATGCGTTGATAGATCAGTCAATCAGCTTACTGCTTTATATATATAGATATATAAATCTACTCGCTGCGCTATAGTCTAAGCCGATGGGTGTACCTGTTGGGCTTACGGTTTTTAACGTATATTGTTGTTACTCAGTTACTCAACGTTTCTGGTAAAGGCATGACTTTGTCACTAAAAACTCGGACAGTCACCTGCCCGGAAGCTTTATATGTATATATGTATTTATGTTTTTGCCGGACGCAGCTTATCCCCGACGTCCATTGGCAACTAATAACGCTGCGTCACGTGACTGCTGATGGGCTAGTACCTATATACATGATATTGTTGTGACCCATGGGGCTGGGATTTCGATACACTTTGCATATTGCTTTCTAAAGCTCTCCGTGCGATATGCGTACAGTCGCGAGTTCGTTAAGTGCGCTTTTTACGAATGTTTATTTTGTAGTTTCTGGATATTCTGACAGTTTTGAAAATATTTTAACACCGTCATTAATGGTATTTTTGTGGTCTCTGCCCCATTTTTCAGATTCACAAATTGTAATTGAAATATTATGGTTTTCAGATTGTTATACACTTTTGTAATACTCTTATACATATTAAACTACAAACTTTCGAGTAAATGAATACTGGTATTTTAATATCAATGGACAATAATTAAGTGTAATGTTATAACTTTACCGAACTTTGCTTTTGATCGATTTTATACAACACCGAATTCATTAAAAATGGAAACAAATGCAATGCATATTTTTAGTGCAATATTAGGAAGGTAGGGAACCAAATAATATTTCAGCGGGACATTTTTCATGTCTTATAGGGCGTTAAATTCTCAACGCTAGCTATAACTTGTATCATATGACGTATTACGCAACACCATCGCCGCGAAGTGCCACGAAATACGACGAAAATAAATCGAAAAGTCGACAAATTTAACGCGTCGAGTTTATGTACAATATTATTTAACCGAATACACATTATTAAAAACGGTGAACGTCTCGAAGTACCGAGTGGTGCGCAAATATTTGTCGATCTAATAACATTTGGTAGTTATCGGTAGCGGACAAACATATTGTATTCGAATTTAAATTACTTTCCAACAGTTGAACATATTTAACGTGATTAAAATCTCTTTTACACGATTACAATGATTATTTATATGTATAAATTACATAGTAATCGCTAAATTAATAAATAATAATTATGAATACACCAAAAGACCTATGAGGAATTCACTAATACACTAATACACAATGACACAGGAACTCCTCTCATTCTGAATCAGATCAGTAAAACTTACTTAAAAATGCCAAAGTCGATGTATTTCAACCAGATTACTGAAACAATAAACTATTGATTAAAACCACGACTATCACTGCAGGATCCTACTCTAATCAGATGGCAGCAAATACGAACAATAATACAACCCAACCACATAATATAAATGCTATCTAATTGAAATCACATGTAGTTGTGTACGTATAATAAAACAATAATAAATAGGTAAATACAAATTGTAAATATTGAAACTGAATAGATTTTACGTTCTAAAGTGCTGAACACACGTTAAATAATAAACGAATCAAATCAAAACCTAATGAATTTGAATATTAATACATATATATATATATATATATTTTTTTTTTCCAATATTTTATAATCTTTGATCACACGGTTTGGTTTTTATTGGAATTATAAGCGTCCGTAAGGATTTTCTCGTAACACCACGTTTCATCATTTCATCGTTTCATCGGACCGTATACTAATACTGTCGTAGCTGCACTATACCGCATAAATGATATTATTTATATACGTTCAGTACAGGAGGGAGTGAAATATAATATATTTGTATGTATTGTTGAAATTCCCGTACTGCCAACCAATGACCACGTGGTACAGAGCTTTTAGCAAATTGAACGTGCGCGACCATGTTTTAATGCTCTGCGCAGTATGCTCATACGCGCAAGGTGCAACCATCACGCAGGGCCCCCACATCAAATTCTGGGCTCCGACACGAAATGTTTATCCGGGCCGTTTACAAAAATTCTAAAAATACAATTCACCAAAAATTATTAAAAATCCATAAGTATTTTGACAGTAATATGGTCTTTTTTATATTTTTTTATTACAATTTTATCCAGATGAAAAAAAAAATATATTTTTAATTTACATTTACCATGGCTTTTTTTATGTTAGAATTTTATTTTATTGGCTTAGAGCTCAGTGAACTCAGTTATGATAAATTTATCATCGAAATGTATTGTTAAGTCAACGCATGTATATAGATCATAATGTATGATTCATAAAATATTATTATTTCATGTAAATTAAATGTTTTTTATTAAAATTTTAAAATAGCAAATTATTTTCAACAGACTAAAATTGCCGGGCTTCTGTACTCCAGGTCCAACAGCTCCACATCCCCTTGTGGGGGCCTTGAGTCGAGTCTGCACGTCTTGTAGCTTCTGTACCACGTGCGATTTGATTTAATTTTAAAATAAAACGGCGTTTCTTATTATATAATATTATATCAAATCAATGATGACGTAACAATGAGTGCCACGGGTCAAATTAAATAATATACTGCGGGAAAAAAAACGACCGTGTAGTCCGTGACGACATATTTCTGCAAGTTCAATAATTCGCATTCGTTCTGGACGTGCGAATATTCGTTTTCTGTCTATTTATAAGTTTCTGTGCGCAATCATTCTGCAGGCGCGTATATCGCAGTCTCCCAAGCACGATTGTGATCTATGCGAACGCGCACGCGCGGATAACGGAGGTATAAAATATGAAAACGCCATTCCGTGTAAGGTCGGCGCAGGAATGTATTACAATATTTATACAGCTCGTTGACCTTTATAAAATTAACTTAACAAATCGTATCGTAGAATATATACAATTCGTTATTTCTTATTTGCGTCGATTGTTGGGATGCGAAACGGATGAAATACCTAAAAATTTATGACTGGAAAAAAAAAAACGTTTGTTACCGGAGTATTTATAGGAATTAAATAATATTGCATTTATTATAATGAATCATTGCTGGATTTGGAGGGAGGGGCGGTGCTTCTTTTATATTCTATCGTATATAGTTATATTAATTCCCACCGAATCATGACATCTAGTAATATATTATTATAGTATAATATTATTATTTTGTACACAAATACATAAAAGATAAAATATACTTTACATTTCTATAATATAGCAAAACGATTGTAAACCTAAAACCTATACATTATTATATTTTGTCGAACCCGGTTCAATAAGTATGAATACATTATAAAAGTGTCGTCTATCCATCATATTATTGTAATCATTGTTCTATATTTTTACGGGATAAAAAATCCAAAACAACTAAAACAACACATACGATCCGTAGCTTTTATACTTTTTTATGATAACATAATGTCAACTTGAATTTGTGTTAATTTCGGGGAAATCGTACATAATTATAGTTTTGTTGACCATCATCGTTTAGTATGAAATAATATTGGTGTTCATTATTTTCACCATTGTTAATATAAGTTAGAACAATATTTCAAAATCCAACGAATAACATTGTATAGACAAATGAAATATTATCGTTAGTAATGCCACAGATCTATAAATCTCGAACATTTCAATTGTTAATTTTGTCCACGGAGCTTTTAGAAGCACTTAAAATTTTTGTAAAACCCTTTACGTTTCTACATCAAACAATCATTTTCCGATCACGATAATTTGTCATTGTTCTCGATGATTTAAACACATCTGTGCTATACGACTCGTATATCGAACTTTTATTATTAAAAGTATATAAAAAAAAAAAAAAAACAGTTGTTTAGCATAAAGAACAACGTACAGCTAGTAATGAACGAAAATAATTTATGGCATCGATAAAAATATATTGGTTATGTACTTGGGAGGTATCAAAATTATATATATGATTGGTACCACTTATATGCACAAGTATCAATATGTATGTAAATAATAACCTTGGTGCTTATTCAACAAAAGTGCACATTATAAAAATATAATAATATACTATACACATAGCACTTTGTGCTATTCTTAACATTATTCAATTTCCGACGTAGAACAAACATATTTTTCTAAACTATTTCCCCTCGAGAAACCTCTGCAGCACGCCCCGAAACCCATATTGAACGTATACACAACAGTGGCGGCGACTGTGACGACGGTCCACATTGGCTACCGACCAGATGGAATGCAATATGTTGCGTAGTAGTAGTAGTGTTTTTGTGCTAGTTCCTTAGAGCTCGTCCCGAATGTTTTTACACGGACATACGCCCTCTGCCGCACCAATCCTTTTCGGACAATGCATGTACAATGTGCATGAACAATTCTAATTTAATCAAGTCAATTGCTGAATAAATTACACGGATATACTGCGGAACACGACTGCACTACAACCATTATTATTATACGAGATATTATATTATATACTAGCTAGTGCAGCTATAAAGGACACGCGTTGACATGGGTAATCATGATATTGCATCGGCCGCGCGCCGTGACGATAATAATAAACGTTCCCGAGAGTAATTATTAATTATTATTATTATTATTGTTGTTGTCGTTGTTGTTGTTATTGTTGTTGTTATTATATATATATATATAACAAATTATATAACTACCACGTGTTAATAATGATAGACTATAATAATAAAATATGTAAACTATACCCACTCGAGATACCAGCTATAGACGAACCGGCGGTTACCGACTTTCTGAGTGAATTTCGTGTGCAATACGCCCAGGACACGGTTACCATGGCTTAATGAATCTTACATGTCTACATCGCATTGGTTTTCAACTACCGGAGATAATATTGCCCCTTAGTTGGCAGTGAAGAGGTTCTAAAGGGGTGATCCTTTTGTTTTAGTCGGTAGGGGAGTGGTGAACAAGTTTTGGGCGGATGAAAGATGATGAGCATATATTTTTATAAGCCTAAATTCTAAAAAAATAGATACTGTGCTGAACATGACTCATCAAACGGAATTCAGTACAGCCCACGGCGACGTATCTAATCACGGAAAATAAAAATCAGCTCGATACCGCTAATAGCAAATATTTGAGTCTTCATCTCACAACAACGTACAACATTACAACAATAAAGAGCCTTTAAAACACCAAGTACAACCATGTTGTGGTAGGGATGGGCATCAAATCTGAATATCTGAATTTTCCGAATATCCGAATATTCAAATCCGGATTTGCTGAAGTATCCGGATTATTTGGATTATTCAGATTAATTCATTATTTTTATTGCTAAGCACAAAACAACACTGGTAGTTGAATGCATCAGAAATATAATATACCCATTTAAAAATGTATGTTAAAGAATTTAAATATAATTAGAATTTAAAAATGAGACATCGAACAGCAAAATTGAATTGAATAATAATCCGGATACTCCGGATAACCTGTCAAATCCGGATTTACAAAATTCGAATTTGATAAATTCGAATAATCCGGATTTTTTAAATCCGGATTATTCGAGTGCCCACCACTATGTGGTACTGATTATCACAATATTGTTGCAGACAATTTCAGTCATAGTCATTTATTTTTATTGATTTTTAATACATTTACATAGTGTTTAGTATTTTTATTTTTATTTTTAACGGTAAGGGGGTAAAAAATGTTTTTATTCTCAAGCAGGTTGTAGGATTAAAAAACTTTGGTAACCATTGGCTCTGAAATATTATAGTAGTATTTCCCTTTTCACCAGTGCCTTCGTGATTGACCGTTAACGTTTCGGATCACTTGCAGGTTACATCAACTTATTGCAGAGCGTGTAAATATGCTGAACATATGCAGTATGCACTCGAAACGTAGGACGTCGCAATCGCAAAAGGATACGAATGCGAATGAAATGTATTTATATATAATACATATATACGTATAGGAAATGTCTAAGAGCGAATGCTTTAACCGATTCGTATATAGTTGTGTACACTCGGCATGAATGTTATTTTTGTTATTATTATTATTATTACTATTACTATTATTATGTTTTAAGTGATCTGAACTCGGCACCATGAATCAAGTGGTTTGATAAAATATTTTCGTTTATTGCACTTTTATGGTTAAGCCCGAATTTGCCCGAACTCAATGGCCATTAACGGCAACGTTGTTAAATTCGTATTTATTTGACGCTATGTCTCGCTCCCATCCGACATATTTTGCACACTCTCGAGAAGCGCAGCGTTACCTAATGCGTGATCGTATGCCTGTGCTCTACGTATTAGTGAAATTAAATCGCATTGTCAAGTGTTCAAATTTCGAATGGCGTGCATAAACTCCACGAACCGTATCATCATTAGAAGAATTATTGCTATTTTGGTAATCGTCTCACCAAAAAATTTTCGCCAAAACGCCGCGAACATCAGTACTTTTTTTTTTTTTTATTTGCTATCAGAAAAGATTACTAGACCTCACTGAGTTTAAAACTAAATTACACTATAAAAAATTAAAATAAATAATGGAAATTGACATTGGAAGTTCTTTAGTTAAATTTAAATTTAGTAGAATCTAAGATTAGATTCTACTAAGATTAAGAAGCTAATGGATAATGTATGTTTTGAATATCGGAAGTGATAATTGAGAAACTTTTTGGGCCATTAAGTTATGGATCTGTGTCACAATGAATTCATACATTTTACGACATTCCTGTTTTTTTAGGAAATTTTAGTGAATAGTTATTAGCTGTATATACGAGTATCTAGTGTTAATTTTGTGATTTTAAAGGGATAATATATTATGTTATTTTAAGTAAATGGTACAAATTTTTATTTATAGATTTTTTATATAGAGTAGTAAAGTACATTGAATTCTTCAAGTAATATTTTGGTTGAATTTCTCCTCTTTTTGTACAATCAACTCTTATAATAGTATTTTGGCATTTTTGAACCCATAATAGCGCATTATCATAGGCACTACCACAACCAATTATGACATATGTGATTAAAGATTTAAAGAGAGAAATAAATAAATATTCTAGTATCCCACACACTAATTTATAAACGTATTTTATCATAATTTATATACCTATAAAGCCGATAGATTTCGTAGCGGAATCGAGTTAATATTACAATAACTAATTGAAAACGCTATATAATAGCGTACACATCATATCGTATAATATGGATGGCCAACATGAACAAGTTTGCAAGCCACATAAATAAATATGATTATACTAAGAGCCAAAATTTTGTTAATAATTTATCGTTCTTACAATTTTAACCCAAGTATAATAAAGATAGCTTATAGCCGATAAACATAATCATCATACATATTACACATCAGTTTATTTTGTTTTGATTTTGTACAAAAAAAAAAAAAAAATTAAAAATCGTAATTATAATAATTATAGATTTTGGGTTTTTATAATAAGATGTGAACTACGTGTGACTGTGACGAGAGCCGCAAGATGATCACCCCTTATATATAGTGTTGTACAGATATATATAGCTGAGAATGACTATATTCCATCAACGAGTTTTCACTATTGGACTATTCACTATTATATATATATATATATATATATATATATATATATATATATATATATATGACAATACATTTATATTTACTTGGTATTTCAGAGTATCTATACTTACTTCCATTTCAATGATTAGGTAAACAAAGTTTCGTTTCAGAATTTGAAATTGCAGACTTTTACCCAACTTCAATATTTGAATAACGTAAACAATAATAGTCTATAAAAGATTATCCCGGATTATATATTATTATTATAATGTTCTTGCGTTGAATAACGCATCGTATTATATTTTATTAAAACATTTTGTTTATGTATTTTTACCGGTAAATGTATCTTACTATCTTATAATTATTTAAATCCACGTCAACACTATTATAATTATTATTTATTATTATGTACAAATTATGTTATTTGTCCTTGTATAATATATTGTATAATATAATTGTATTATAGACTATAGTAATTAATTACGCTTTACTGCATTAGATATTATTACATATTATCAAAAACATAATAATTCGTAGAAATCGTGTTATTCACTACTTTTGCATATCAGTACTTAAAATTTTTTATAAGTGTAATATATTATACCGGTTATACTTACAAGTAAAAACATTTCTGAATTCCGATCGCAACATTCCATCCCGTATCGTATTTCTGAGAAGATTTTCTAAAAACACAATTGATTTTATAAAACTCAATAATACATTTACTTTATATGTATTTGCAACGATTTTGAAAACCCTAAAATTGATTTTCATTCCTTTCAACCGTAAACTCGTTATTTATACAGTAAATATTTTGCATATTCTAGTATGTATTTACGTAAGACTTAAGCGACTTTTCATTGCGCCACAGATTGTCATCACACAAAGTAGCTGAAAAATCGTTACAGTAATACTTTTGAATGGGGTTTTTGGCATCGAGATTTAATTTAAAGCAAGCAAAAAGAAGAAGAATAAATAAAAGCTTCAATGATTTTTGAAAAAATATATAAAACAGAAATAATGCATATATATATATATATTTAATAGGGTCGTATTCATTATGCAAACGTTTAGATGGTACTATACTATAATTCAATTCAACACGTTCAAGAACATAGTTTTCCCTTAGGACACGCGTATAAAACGGTATTAATTTAAATGGTACCAACTATAGCTTATAAGTTATGTACTATAATTGCGCTTGTCGCCGGTATATATAGTGTACGTAATGTGCGTTTTGAACACTTTTGGTCGCCCGCATGCCGTTACCTAAGCACATTTTTCAATTGAACACCATCCAAAATATTACACTTAATATATTATTACATAGGAATTAACGAGGGCAATTAAAATCAAAAAGTCCGTACGTGCGTGTACGTGAGGAGGAGAATCCCATATGGCTTCGAATATATTATTATAGTTGCTACTGTACGTTTATATAAAATTCCATCGTCAACTGGATTTCTGTATTATTATTTTTATCCATTTATATTGTTTTTGTTAGTATCTATGCTGGGGTGGTCAATATATAGTCATGGTATAAATATGTATAGATTTCCGAGAGTTTGAGTCGAAATGGCCCAAATACCTAGTACGCGTATTATTTTGTAAAACTCGAGGTTACATTTGCAGAGAAAGTTTGTAACCGCACTTTCTACGGAGACACACTGCATTTATTAGGCACATTTTAGTTAAATAATGGAAATTTGATGTAAAATTTAATTTATGGACAAATATTTTGTGAGCAATGTTGAACTTTCTGGTTTATAAACAAAGTTATCAAGCGAAGAGAGAATAATTTTTTGGGGCTAGGTGCGGGTTAGGTTATCTGATCAACCTCAGTAAGATGTACGCGTCATGTTCAAATCACCTCTGGCTCATGTATAAAGTGTGTACGCATTAATTGGATTGTATAAAACGTATATGAGAAATAGCTCTCTGTTATATTATGTTCACCTATATAGATTTCAGTGATTTCACACCCGCCGAATGCGTGTATATAAGAATACATTGGCAGTAGCATCTAGTTGTTTTTATTCGTGTTAGCGTGTGCGCACTTCACGGATATGCCTATTATTATCGTTACCTATATACAGTTTTACGATTTTGTACGTATGCATATTTATATAATCCATCGCGTTTGTAGTCCGTCTTTTTGGGAGATTAATTATCTACATTTATTCATCGAACCGTACGATTATAGTGACTTGGAATTTTATTTATTTTGTTTTTAATTAAAAATGTTGCATACACTACTCTGCAGGTCGCCTTATATACGTAAAACAAAACGTATTAATTTTCCACGTTGTGTTCATACGTTTATAGAAAGGATACCAATGATACGTGGGGAAAATATGTAAATTTCCTAGCAATTTAACATTCTCGTTTTAATGTAATAATGATATTTATGTACACGCGCTATATTTAGAGACTCTTTATAAAGTATCGTACGACTACACAGTCTGTACATCGAGGGTATTTTTTAAAGACAAAGTGTACAATTTTTCTTTTTTCACAGATAACAGATTTAGTCAAAATTTCATTTTCTTACACGTACCCATACATTTTTTTACGAATTTCCGGTAATAACATTTTTTATCGGTGTTGGTGAGTTGATCTTGAGGCTTACTTTATGTATTAATTGATTCCCGTGTTCCTTTAGTGCAGAACGTTTAATATATGAATTAACACTTTAGTCTATTGGCGTAACCCAAAAGACACCACTAGGAGGTTGACTAAAGGTCTTCTAAAAAAAAAAACAACTTTTTTAATATCGAATATTTTAGGTAATCTGGGTAATCATCGTTATAGTCTGCAATACAGGTTCAATGATATAGGTATATTGATTTCAATCTGCTTATGAGATAAATTAAATTCCATATAATACATGTTGTTTTCCTAACTGATGTACACGAATCAGATAATCTACTCATACTGATAACGGTATGCAGGTGAGTAGGTACTACGAGAATCGAATCATATTTCATCAAATCATTTTTATTGGCTACAAACAAAATCTTATGAAAAATCGTATACTCAAGATACATACTTAAACATGACATTTTAAAATATCTAAATAATATAATCTAGTATAATGGAATAATGTGTGACATAGTACTAGGTGCTTGCAGATTTCAAATATCGATCTCGGCTAAAAGTGCTTTTAATGCTTTTCTAAAATAATCAGAAAACTGTTGAAAAATTCAAAAACTAACTCTTTTAAAGTACCTCAACTAGACACCAAAACCCATAAAAAACTTCCCATGATTGTGATGATCGGGAGCAAGCCTTTTGTCGATACCACCGTGTACACAGACAAAATATATACTTAAGTATATGTATAATATATTCATGAAAATCCATTAGATGTTAATAATATTATAACGATATGAGAATCGTCATTATGTTTTTTATGTTGATAATAATTAAAAACGGTACATGCACGCATAATATAGAATTATAGACGCACATAATAAATAGGCAGTCCCGAATTTACGTTGTGTTGAAAAAAAAAAAAAGGATAATAATTAAATTAATTAACATGACGAACATTTGCAAGTCGTAAAACTGTCTAGTCTTACATAGTGATTACGCATATCTTATATTATTGTATATATTATTATATTTTTTATATGTGAACGTTGTTATTTTTTTCTTTCAGAACTGTACATGTATGTACGCACATCGCCTGAAAATATTATTTTACGGTCAAACATGCCATCACCTTCTCTTCGCTGATCTGCAGCCACAGCGCACTACACTACCTATACTACGACGTTAGTACCGCGACCGCAGTATATTAGAAAGGAGGAGAGAGATAGAGCGAAACAAACTTTTTATATGACGATCCGATCGCGTTCGTTTTTCCCTCCGCAGACAGACGCACCGCAACCGTGGTGTATCATCATCATATTATAATACAATATTATCATCGTCAATCAATCGCGGCCATCATTATATATTCACGACGGACATTGACGGGACGGCGGATCTACAGTCGACGAGTGCTCGCTCACACGCGAACATGCGCCTGTATACTATAATATAATACCTACTATACCAAAACGACGCGCAATGCAACGTGTAACAGTTGAAGGCAGGCTATATCGTCGGTAAAAATCACTTGTCGGACACCTCACGTTTTATTATTATTATTATTATTATTATAATTATTATTTAGTGCAAACCTTAAGTTATTATTTTTTTTTATATTATTATTATTTTACGTTTAATGTAATTAGAATTTTTTTTCGTATACCTAAGTGTTTTAATTAGTTGTTGATTGTTTATAATATACCTATATAATATTTCCAGTGATAATAATTAAGTGTACAGTTTATACATGTAAAATAATATACATGTAGTATTATTGTTGAAGAAGTGAACAGTGTATAGCTTCCGTGACTTAAATGCTAATAATAGGTATATATTATATTAATATAATGTGTACATAAAATAATGATGTATATACCGTTTGCGTTCATCTCTCAACGAAACGATGATCTTTATATTGTAATATTATTGTATGTATATCGCCGTATGCGCATATATTAGTCATGAATGTTATTTTTCTACGCGCATACATATTTATATCAAAATAGTACTATGTACATCAATTGTACAAAAAATGCAATACGGTTAGTCTTTATATTTCTCTTCACCTCTCTTTTTCTCTTTTCCTCTCTTAGTTCATTTCATTATCTCATTTTACTATCTCATTCTCACGTTTTCCTTATTGTAATAAATATCATATTACGATGAATATATTTGTAATCGCAGAAAAATACAACTGATATTATACTCTTCCACTGTGGAAAAAAAAAACATTGCATTTTTATTGTCCGACAACTGTCTATATAATAATAAAATAATAATAACATAAATACCTATACATATACACTATTATACCTGTATACATTTATAAAAAATCGTTTACCACCGAGTACAGAAATCGTCTCCTGGTGTGGTTTCCGATGCAGAATATAATAATAAAACCATTTTATGTATCTACCGGTCAGGGTCGACAGCGGCAATATTTACACACTTACGGTTTTCAGGTAGGTATACATTAGAGGTATATAGGTATCTCAGGTATACCTGTACATATGTGCGCTTTGAGCAGCATTTAAACGCTTCGGGTTACACTTTATAGTATTATGTAGTAGGTAGAGGTATACTCGCGTTGCTGCTCCACTATGTGCGTACACGTGCCATAAATAACAGTTTTTAATTGGTATAATATACGGCGTACGTAATATATGTACCTTTATATTATATACATATATATTATCTTGTACATTACACTTAGGTATATATAAGAAAATGGAGCGCACACGCGGGATATGCAATTTTTCCTCATCCGAGTGGGAGTCGCACAACAAATACCAACCGGAACGCGTGTATATTACTAACACTGAACACACACACACACACGCATTATGTTGGGTGTTCAAGTCTCTTCCCGTTCCTATCTCATCGTCTCCTCGAACTTCTTGTCATTATTATTATTATCATCCATAAATTCAACCATCCACCTCGTAACACAACCTATTACACATACAACCGAACGAGAGTGCTGTACAGTGATATTACATAAATATATTTATATATTGTACCCATATAATAATATAGTAATAATGGCTGTAATAGCAGTATAGGTATAAGAGGCAAACGCATACATGAATCCACTGGCCGTATGGGACATGTGTGTGTGTGTGTGTATACAGTTGTACTTTTACAGAGTGCCGCCGCCGCCTCCGGCAAGGAAAACGTACGGTCCAATTAAAATATATATTCCAAAAGAAACGCGTATTATAATATACAGTATACACGCGTAGTAATGGTGTGTTACTTCTACAGTCCAGTTTTTTTTCCTCTATATTTTTTCCCCCATATACCTACCGTTCGAACTGCAGTACTACTATAGGTGTTCAATCATTGTGTGTACCCGTGTTGGTCTTGTTAGACATACACACACACACACACACACACACATTTTAAAAAGAAACACTGTATACCTAGTTACTATATATATATATATATATATATATATATATATAGTCGATACTCAATACGCACATGGACATAGTATGTGCATAATAATATATACAATATACAGTACACAGTCGAACCTCAATTTAATGAATTTGACGGTTCTATGAAAAAATATTGTTGAGTATAATTATAATTTTTTAAACTTAGAAACTCGTTTTAACTGTACGAAATGTGTACAAATAATTATAATATGTAATAATATTGATAATAATAATTATATGTTTATATATGTATTACGTATATTATGATTATGATGATGTGTTTCATTGCTGGTTACATTTTTTTTTTACCTTAGATTATTAGGAGTATCTGAAATATACTCTATAAATAGGTAACAATAGTTTAAAATGTAAAATAGAAAATTGGATGGTTCTATAAAAAAATCGCTTATACCAGTTGTACCTACTTACATAATAATATACCAAAGAGAGTTTTGTTAAATGTAGAAATTCGTCAAATAGACTGCATACCTATATTATGATTTATAATATTATTTTACTGCCAACTATAATATATATAAAAATGGACACAGTAGAACTATAATATGTATATAATAATTTACAAAATTCGGTGCAACTTGTTTGTGCCTATGCGTACACAGATTTTTTGTGCACTTTAGCGTACACAAGTCGAAATAAAGATAAACAGGTACATTTTTGCAAACGAGTTATAACTTACAAAGTTTTTTATGAGTTCATTTGAATTTGGAAACATTCTATAAAGTTTTTAACGTGGTGCGGGTGGTTCGCACGCGTTTTTAGACGTTGGAATTATATTTATACGATCTTAATCGACCGCACGTCCGTATCCCACGTTCTTCATAAATGAAATGTATATATACACCAAGTATACGTACTATGTATAATGTTTATTTGTAAGTACATAAGTATTGTCTTATATCAAATTCCGTTCTAATGTCTATAACGACGCGATTCTCATTACCACGGTACGGTGGTCATGGGGTGCAGTGGCTTATGCGTAATCATGACAGCATATCAAGAATACAAAATAGTAGTGTTAGCTGTGGCCAGTGATATTTTGACCCCCATCCCTCTTTTCCAGAACTTTTTACTAACAAGTATCACATACATAAATATAATATTGAATTATTGAATATATAACACAGGTATTTTATAACAATATTATAACACGATATAATCATATAATTTAATATAAAAATATTAAAATCAGTTGAGACTTGGAATATGGAGTAAAGTATTATCAATAGTGCTAAGTACTCAAGAAGTTATTATATACAATTACTCCAAAGAAAACTCGTCAAGATTTCAAAAAATTTTATCCGTGTATTTATTAGGTGTATATAAGAGATTAATATCCTTGGTAGGTTATTTGCAGGAATTGAAACCAACAACCCATCATATCCGAATTTGTTTTCGACCCTATTAACTAAATTGTTTCAAACAGTTTGACAATGGTTCCTTCCATTCAATAGAGCCGTATTCAATTATAAACCAGATCATAGAGCGATGCACAAATGTTGGAAACAATATATAGTCCACAATATAGTTGAATCGATACATATATACCTATTTGATTGCGTGTTTATTTTCTTAATAATTATACTTAAATAATAAATACCACCTTGAAGTCTATATTTGATGAATATATAACAATATATTTACTTATATAATTATATATATTGTTTAACCTATCACAACTTGCAGTTTTAGAAGGCAACGTTTTTTCGAAACTTAAAGATACATAAACATTCAAGATTTCAATATATCTTTAATTAATGATTTGAATTTTGAATAAAAAAAAGCAATGAACCTTAATTTTTAAATTAAAAGTAGCAATGCCTTCGTTATTTTGTATAATTCAAAAATATTATGGCAAATAATTTAAGAATAAGAATGCGCTTATATTTAACGTTCATTAAGTAAAATAAAAATTTTAATTTACAAGCCTATCCGAATTTTAAGTATTTTAAATGCGTGTATACAAGTACCTACAATTTATTTTACTATAATTTTATAATACATAAAATTCGTTATTTTTTATTTTATTAATATTAAACTTCACTGAAAAAAAAGAACTTATGAATTATGATAATATATATATATATATCATTGATTCAATGCGTATTGTAATTTACAAGTAATTATGGAAATAACAAATCTGTGCCTAAATAAAAAGAGTAACATAGATACTTACCTACATATTCTTCCTACTTTTTTCTGATCTATTAAGATTACTGCATCATCACAATATATAAATTTATTTCTTCTTTGCGTTTTCACTCCTATCATCTTTTTTCGCTTTTTATTAATTAACAAGCTATGAATGGACATGCATTATTTATATAATGCATAATAAAATAAAAACTATATTTCCATTTAACGAATTTCTTTCGTATAACCGTCAAAGCGTCAAGTTCATTAAATAATAAATATAGATTCAGCTGTAATACACCTTACCATGAAGGTAGTAAGGTACTACAATATATTATAATAATATGATATGCCAGTGCCCAATACCATAATTCTTCATTTTCACTTAACATTACAGAGTCAATTTTTATTCGTTATTCTCCTAGATTAAAGATCAATTATTTTATACAGGTATTTAACATTTTACATACATTTATTACATACATACAAGTATACAATACATGGGTACAAAACTACAAACAGTACAAACACAGTGATGTGTTTACGGGACAGGGATTATGGAGGATAGCTTTGTTTGATTTCCAAGCACCTCTATCCTCCTCCGTTAACCCTGTCGATCAGCTCATATCATCCGCAGCACAAACAATATTATGCTGAACGCGCGCACGTATAGATATAACCCGACTTGCTCTTATAATGATACGACGGCGGAACTCAATGTGTTTTGTCACTGAACCCAATATTATCTGCATTATACGTAGATATACCGTTTCACAATGATGATGATGGTGTTGATGATGATCAAATAATGTATATTTACGCATATTATACACATAGTCGTAACTCGTAACCGGTCGCCAGCGGCCGCCATTGTTTTTAATTATTATTATTAATCGTCCGGAAAGCCTCGACGACGCCGCGCTGCCGCCACGCCACCGCATTACTATGTTACCACAGTCTATAACACCATAAAATATGGTATATACGTATAGGTAATCCTACCGCTATAATACTACTACTACATACTACTATATACAACTAATATACTAATTCTAATACTAAATAACTTAATAACTTAATATACCTACCATACCAATGTCTACTTTGTCTAATATGCAATTTTAAATGTATGTACCATAATGTCGGTGCACCGTGCCGTAATAATATACACGTAACATGAATATGCATCTTAGACCACGTCCACATTACCTCATTGTATAAATATATTGTTTATGATGCGGGCACAGTGCCCAGATTAGCTAAATTAAACAAACTTTACATATTTAAAATATTATATATAATATAATGTAGTCGTGAAGATTCGCGGGAATGCTAACATTTCGGATTAGGTACTCTCCTCGTCTCCTATCCATCAATTTCTTAACATAGTTTGGAAACTTTTACATAGATTTAGACAAACGCAGTGCTTGATTTCGAAAAAACTAGAAAAAGGACTCGGTGAATGTTCGATGATCGAGCGTTCCACACAAAATCAACCGTCACGTTAACGTGGGGGCAAAAACTCCTATTTATTTATTTTTTTCTATTCTAAGTAATTATTCTACAAAATTGAAAATCACTTTTCATGCAATCAAAGTCGTTTTGACAAATCCATGAACCGTGGCATCATTAATGGTTTATATTCATAAAAATAATTATACTCTGGTAAGTGGAGGTAAGCAGGTAAGTCGAGTTATTACATCATCGAATGACATTATGATTTATATTACGATAAATAACGATGTAATCGATTATCTATGAATCTATGAATGGCATAATGTCTATAAATGTCTGTGGACATAATACAATTTCTTATTACTATATTTTGTGGTAAAGAATTTAAACCATAAATTGTTTTCATTGCCGATATAAACGAACTATTAGGTATATAGACAATGCAATACATTATACCTTTTTACGTTTTTATTGAATAATCATTAAGCAATGTGGGTTCATGTCTATACGGGTTTGAGGGATTTATATTTATTTAACACATATATATTTATGTATATACACAGCCACTTGGTAAAATTGACTATTTCACGAAAAGGAAACAGTTTTTTCACACTTCGTGTGATACGAAAATATTTCATGATATGGTCAATTTTTCATGAAACAATCACTCCAATTTGACAAAATGTTTTCATAATTTAATTGTTTGTTTTGTGAACTAAAAATATCACAAAAATAAATCTTATGTTTTAAATTTTCGAGTCATAGGTATTAAAATTTAAATAAATATTTAACTGCAAAAATGTGATAAATATTTATCATTTTGTAATAAACTTATAATTTATACTCAATTTTTTATTGATCAGTGATATAGATATGTATGTAGATATTTTCATTAAATTTTCAAGAATTTTTGTTAAACAAAAAGTATTCCAAAAAAAACTAAATTTATGACATTTTTAAAAATGTATAAATGGTTAGTAAAAGGTATTATATATTTATACGTATATTATAATGTATTGGTAATTTGGAAACTTAGTACAGCAGAGATAATTTTTAGGTGTTTATTGCCTCCACAATATTATTACATTGAGTAGCTAAAGCTTCAGCCCCCTCCTAATCTCAAATGCTATTTGTATCTATGCCGATTATAGAAAATTGAATATCTACCAATAAAAACCTAATGTGATATATGAAAACCAATAAAATATAATCTGCACATTTCAGATAACCATGGTAACTTTATTTTATAAATATTATTCTATTGTAAAATTTCTAGTAGAGGAATGTCATGCTTAAATCAATAGTTAAAACAAATTTCATACTGATCTGCAAGCTAACAAACAAAACAAATTAGCTTTGGGTTAAATAGTCAACATTACATGATAGTACACTAGTATATACAAAAGTGCTGGTCAAACTAAACGTATTTCTTGTTTTCAAGGTAATTTGTAATGGAAGTCGATGCCATAATTTATTGAGTTATTCAAATAAATTTTTGTTTAAATAACTTGACCTGACTGACTGACTGCAGACTGACTGATTCATCATCGCATAGTCGGGGAACCACTGGATGAGTCAGACTGAAATTTTGCATACGGATAGCTAATATAGTAATATATGACGTAGGCAATAGACATTCGCTGAGAAAGGATTTTTCGAAAATCCCTGGTAATATTTTATTTTTATTTTATGATAATGAATTTAAAGTACCCAGTAAATGTTGCGAGTTACTATGATAACCAAATAACAATTGAATAACTAATACAGTAATCTAAGAAAGGATGTTAGAAAATTTGATGAAAATACAATAGAACATCACCAAGCCGAAACAGCCAAAGCCACGAGTATGCGATTTTGTCCGCATTTTGTTTCATAATGTAGACACCCAATAAGATATGATTTTAAAAATTCAACCTCTGACGAGGTTAAAAGAAGTAAAAAGAAAAAAAGAACCGGATGGGCCTCGCTTTGCTGTACAGTTGGGGGTGGAATGCACCTCGTTTATAGAATAGGTCATTATTACATTGAATTTATTAAGTTTGAATGCAATGATAGATATCATTGTATACAAATAACGATTCTGAACGGGGTTAATATGTTTGTCTAAAATGTGTATATAATAATATACTATTTTATATTTAAATTGTAGTGCAATTTCGTAAAAATTTAAATTTCAAACAATCATAAATTTTTTTCTTTTAGTCCAGTAGAAATTTTTTTAAAGATTTTTGAAGAGTAGCTTATGGATATCCTGATGTTAAAGTTTTGAATCTTAGTTATAAACAGAAAAAATTTTATGAATTTTTATTTATAAAATAACTTGCAAATTATCGTGATTTTGACACATTTTATACAAATTTGAGCTTTATGGGCTTATAAAAAAATTGAGTGAAATGATCTCCGATATTTTTTAGTTACAATAAGTTCAACTTATTATAAATCTTGTATTAAATTTTCAAGAGTTTTCGGCCAGCCAATTAAATTTTATAGATGTTTAAAAAAAAAAATTTATAACAATCAAAAATTTAAATTGTTCATAAATAAGTCAAAATATTTCAAAATATTTTGAAAATATAACCACGTATAGAAAATGCTAATATAAAGATTTGGTAAAAATTTCAAGTTGTTGCGGTTTTTCGTTTTTGAGTTAGAGCATTTAAAAAAAATGTATTTTGTAAAAACGTGATTTTGCGTAAAATTTCCCGTTTTTTTGTAATTTTTTTATCGTTTTTTTCGATTTTTTTAAAAAGTATTCATAAAGTTTGATTTTTGACTTGCCCAAGTACCATCTACATTCACTCTCCTTTTAGAAAAGTTGCTGTTTAAGCAATTCAAAGCATTTTTATTGCCAAAAAAGGTGTCGTTAGACACAAAAATAAATAAATAAAAAAAAAAACACATCATTGTAAAATCAATAGATTCCATTACTCCGTTCAGAATCTAAAATGGAAAAATCATCTAGTTAAAACCGTTGTAGTTATATATATTAATATGTGTATTCATAATTCATATTACTGACAAATTTAACTCCGGGCAACTCCGGGTAACGAAAGCTAATATATTATAGGTACCTTAGTACCATAGACAAAATGAGTTTACAAAAATAGTTATAAGACTATAATGAATATAAAATATATTTTCTGTACACTTAGTGAACGACCAGATTGTGAAAACAATTACATTATGTTAAAAATTGGAGTGACTATATCGTGATATATTTTCGTATTACACGAAGTGTGAAAAAGCCGTTTCGATTTTATGAAATGATAATTTCACTAAGTGGTTATTACATATTATATACGTATATAAAGTATGTATATATGTAATGGATATAGAGGCCCTTAACGTGGGGCTCACCATGAAATTTGAATAGTTGAAAGAGTTTTCAATAATTCAATTTATTATTAGTTCCTGAGTAGATATTTTTACATTTTACCCGGAATGTTAGTGTTTTTGTGAACCAGCATCTACGTTCCAGTTCCAGAGTATTATAGTAGATACGAGAAAACGCCGACTAACTAAATAACTATTTCGAATCCATTTTTCTTAAAATTTCTGATGAATGATTCTAAAAACAAAAGTTAAAAAGTGATGACAGAAGTCACAGAAATTGACCATAAATAAGTAGACTCAACAATATTATTTTTCGAGATGTTCTAGAGAAACAAACCTGCACAGAATGTATGGCAAAAGTATAAAATAGTCTTTACCTATGGCTATGATTAAACAATACATGAAATCGATGTGAAAGGATTCCTAAGAAGTGACTCGTTCTCCTCCCGTTTATATAATATTTATATACGATGTTGGTACTATTAACCATAATATATTATTTTGTATAATATTTTAACAGTGCGTGTTCCGCAGAAACCACAGTGGTACGTGCACACACCATGCATTGATTAACGTTGCCGTAAATAAAAGTGCAATAAGAATAAATAATATGACACACGTTATCCATGCAATAACGCGCGTCTTTTACGATAATTGCAATTTGCAGATATGTATTAAACACCCCGCGCACAGATCGTATGCGTATAATGTATAAACATATATATATATATATATATATATAATATATATTATACCCTTGTCCAGTTTTCTCGTCGTTTTCCCTGTGGCCTGTATACACGCGCTTTGTCCATATATTATGATACGTGGTACGTTTACCGACGACCGGAAACGTTCTGTAAAATAAAAAATAAACATAATATCATACATAGGTATGTTATGGCTATTATACACGCATGTAGTATGTGTTGTGCACATCCGATCGCGGCGCAATAACTCAATATCGCGTACATAGTTACCACTCGCACGTATTATAATAATACATACGTATGTGTAGGCAAGGCGGCGCACACAAACCTTCCGACGGAAGACTAATTATTACACATACACACATGTATAATATAGTATATAATATAATATATCCTCCTATTTGTACAAAATATGCACGCGGGACGGGCACGATGGAACGAACGATAACCGGATTGGTATGTGTGTGTGTGTGTGTATATGAATTTATTGCTAGTTCGAACAATACAGCCTCGCGGTCCAAATAATTAAGTCGTTATATAGTTATCTCGACACTAGGTTATACCACATATTATACCGGGTACCAATATAGATGCGTATAATATTATATTAACTATTCGTGTATTCGTGTATATCGAACGCATAGTAATGTATAATATGAATATAATATAGTTGTACGACGACATCGCACACCGGTGGCGGTTTATGTTTTTTTTTTTTTTGGTTTTTATAACAATGAAACAAGTTTTTGTATTAAACGCGCGCGCGTGTTCAAAAGAGAGAAATACATGTATTCGATCGGTCGGCGAAAAGTCTTTAGAGTTTTACGGGAATGGTATAACGAGGGGTAGAAAACACGAAATTTTTTGTTCACGACACCCACCACATCGTTCGTATACAGGTACAACTGTTAATGCATGTACCTACATCGTGTGTATGAATATGAAGTAGAGATATATAAATATATATACATATTATATATACTATATAGTACATATCTAATACCATTGATTATAAATATATTATTAAAATATATTATTTATAATCAATGCTAATACATATAAGAAGGTGAATATGTTTTTCTGTCATTGCGGTTCCTGAATATACATATAAATATTATATTTCCAATGTAAAAAACCTACACTTTTTTTTCTATCGGCACGACCACAGCGCTATACAGACGAAATTACGTTCTGTGTGCCTATGTACGTTGTATACTCCGCATATTAGTGATTGTAGATTGTGTAAAATAAACCGCAGTCTCTCGAACTGTTGCAGGAGGAATGATTGGAAAATATAATATTGTTGTGCGGTACCCGGACTTGCCCTGATGAGATAATTAAGATACCTATGCGACTATGTTTCACATTTATAATGTAATATAATATAATATATTTGTTTTTACATAATATATACATACCTACATGATGAGCACATGGAAATATGGAATAATATTAATTTGTTATTAGTACATATAATATTGAAGTGATTGAACCGTCCGAAATGGTTTTGGACGGACGAGTATATTATATATTTTACGTATTATACATATAATACTCAATAATTACATATTGCATTTTTCAATATTCATCTTCACTTGAAAACGATGATGAGCAGAATATAATGGTGGTACATTGGTATCTACGTACTCACACATCACAAGTATATACTTCAATATAGTAATTAAAAACGCGCTCTTCGGCTCTCGTTCCGCAACGATTGAATAATTGTATATAATTATTACGTGTAGTTTTTTATATAGTCGGCAACGTATAGTATGGTCCCATTATCGTATCGGCAGGTATAGCAGTGTAATTATTGATATAGGTTATAGGTACATTGTACATTGATGAAGGTGATTTGTTCGAGAACAGGAAATTTTAAAACATTATTATTAATACCACTTAAACGACGCCATATTATATTTACATACGTATTATTTTTTTCACGATAAATGTATTATGATACAAAATATTGAAAAAAAAACAGACCAGCAAAATCATTTAATATGATGTATCCTAAATTACTAACTATATACTTATACATAAGTATAGAACCCCAATTAAATATCTGATATGTGAGTTGTGAATACCACATTGATCTGGGAAAACATTTCTTAATCCAACTAATAATGTAATCAAAACCAATAAAATGTAATTTTAATAGTTACCAACTGACAGCAACCACTAAAATGCAGAGCTATTGTTTGTATTATTTTTTAAGATAATGGTCATAGTATAGGTACCATTGTGCTAAATAAATGTAAAAAAGACAAGCAAGCAGTACTATCTGTTTAACCTTTAAGTTTTAAGTCAAATGCAATATTTTCCTTGGAAATATTACTTATCTTATTATTATAAAAATGTTTGTAATATATTAAGTTAATTCATAATTGTAAATTACTTATACGTCATTGATTTCCTATAGGCTAAAATAACTATCAAAATATTCAAATTTAATTTTATATGATAAAATATTGCTAACCTCATAATCATGACACACCAACTGTGTAAGATCCTGTTTCTGAAATGAAAATGTTATTTTTATTATGTTTATTTCCTACAATCATCCTGTCAAAAGTTTCCCTTGTTTTGAATACTAGATTGAATTAAAATTTATAAAAGTATACTTAACTATTAATTAACTATTAATTAACAATTTCATATTATAAAACAATTGCAATATTTCTAAAAAAAAACATTATATGATTGACATAATATTATAGGGCATCAATACCAGGTATGCTAAAAACGTTTAATAAAGTGGCCAAATAAACCACATCAAATAAGCATACTATCAAAATAATAAATAAAATACCATTTGATATTCTAAATTTTCCTCTAAAAGTATTTTAAAAAGAATTTTTCTATAGTTATTAGATTTAAATGACATTAGATGATAAATAATGAATTGTAATACTATATATAAATATGTTAACGTAAGAACTCCTGGCCCCCCACACGAGTATTCTCAGTAGGTAATAGGTATCGTATTGTTTACACGTTTACAGTGTAAGTTAAACTGCATATAAGTTTATTAGAGCTATAATTTATAATTACTTATTATTTTATTCTAAGCGTTCCTTACTGAATTATGGATATAGGTTGTGGTTTATCTGGATTGATATCTTCATCTGGTACTTTTACTTAAAATACTTCCAAATGATTAAATTGGCTTTTTTTTATTGATAAACGATAAAATAGTAAATACTACTATTTTTTCTTCTCCCACTCATTTCACTAGTTTTAACTCGTATCTCGTGATGATAATTATTATAACACAAAATTATAGAAGAGAAGATTATTTAAAAAACGTAACGTTGAACATTTATGTTAATATATACAACTTGATGTCATAAGTTAAAATTTATAATACCTGATACCTCTATTAATAATAAAATAATGCCATATAACATATTCTTTTTTGGTGAGGGGAGGGGGGAAAGGTCACAATCCCCAAACATCCTTAGTTGCGCTACTGAGACTCATAATAAGAAATATTTTACTTAACATTTCTAGATTATTTATGATATACCTATACTGAAAATTATACGCGGTTTCATACACTTTTTATTTTATTTTATTTTATTTTATTTTTTATTATTAAACTGCCTCGGTGACTGGGGTCATTGGCTACAATAAATTTACCTTGATAACTAGTAATTTTAATTATTAATTAACTTATGTGTACTATGTATGTATATAAAGGTAATGATATACATGTAATATTGATACAAGATAAGTTATATATAGTATATCCTATGAACACATAACTATATTTTGGTGATGAGATCTGCATCTCTGATGATCTGAGTACATTGATTTTTATTTTATTTTCTTACCGTTTTTGATACATGACAAGTAGGTATATAATATGCAGGGGAATTTGTTAAGCATACTTACCTCTTATTTTGGTCGTAAAAATACTAAAATTTTGTTTTTTTTTTTAATCTTCAAGTTACCACAAAAACTATATTGTCCATAATTTTTTAGACCCCCCCCCCTCAAGTATGGTTTGTGACGATACAAACTTTTGTTTTTCAAATAGGAATATCTATTTTTCACAGCGGTATACCATTGGAGTTATTTTTCTGTGAACTTTGATGCACCAAAATCAAAATTCGAAAAAGTAGTTTTTGAATCATTTTAATTCCTATAATACGTAACATTATGATTTTATTTGTCAGCGCAATTTGCTGCTGATTTGAGATTGGGAATTTACTATAAGCAGTAACCACTAATTGTGTGATTTCGCGATGATAACAATTTGTCAATTAACATGTACCTATATTATTAATTATTTTGTAATGCGTTATAACTTATAACTTTAAACTTACAATGTCATACATATACGTATACGTCAAATCGGACAGTTATCTGCTGTCTACGAAAACAGACCTTTGAGCGGTATTTATCAATATTACTTTTAAATACGTAGTACACTAATACGCACTTACCGAGTTTCACATTATTTTACATTTACGTAATGTAGAAGCTATACGAGAAAAGTTAATCATCAGATACCTAATTGATTTTGTACCTTCACTCACAATTTTAGATTTGAATAAATTCCGAAAGTACTTGTCCGAAATTTGACTACGTGTCTACGTTACATCAAAATTTCCATAAAAATTAATTGAATATTATTTCACGTAGAAAATATGAGATTTCCATTTAAAAAACAAAGTTTGTATAGCTACAGAACATCCTTTGACTGGCATAAAAATAATAGTGGAAAACATAGTTTTTAGAGTAACTTAAAGATTTTTTAAAAAAAATTCAAATTTAAGCATTTTTACGGTTAAAAAAGTGGATGAGTTTGCTTAACAAATGTATAGGTGTAATAAGAGGTATCTACAAATAATGTGAACACAATTTCTTGTTGTTTTTTTTTTCAAAATAATTTTTATACGAATAGCATTATTTTATAAAAATAGTGTACCATGCCACATGTCTAATTACATGTAGTTTGTCAATAGTTACAAAAAGCTACACATAGTACAAGTGTACTGCGTATAATAATGTGTTATAAAAACGTATAATGCGTAAAATAATATATATATCTAATATAGTATAATCTTATAATATGCACTTAATATACCAAGCACCTACTAACTCACGAATGCCGTAGACACATAATCTATAAAATAACGGCAATAGAATATAGAAATATAATGATTGGTATTGTGTGTTAAAAGAGAAAAAGAAAAAATGTGTTACATGTATGAAATAGTATGACTTAGATCGTAGCATTGATTTAAGAATATATAGAATATATTCTAAAACCAATAGTCCTAGGTACCTGTATTGGCTGTATCAAATCAAGCTGTGTGTGTAATTAATTATTCAACCGAAAATTTTGCAGAGATTTACCTACAGTAGTAATGACGATGACGCAGTGTATAGCAAGGTAAGACCAGTTTTTCAGAGGGGAATCGATCTCGTTATAATTAGATCAACAACTATTGTTAATTATAATATATATTTTAACTAGTTTTCTAGTGACATCGAAATTACATCAAACAGTAGAATATAACATTCATATTACATAAGTAAATACGGTTCTGGAAATATCTATATATTCTTAATTTTATTGTTTCAGATACCAATGTATTGGTGATCAATGGCCATGGCACGACAAAATATAGTTAGTTGTAACAGCATATTCTTACTATGAACATAACAAATACGATTAGATGAGGAAGGTGTTGGCTTATGATTCATTCACTTTGCCGGGAGTGTATTCCAAATTCGCACATGTTTGAAAAAAATAAAAAATATTCGAAGGTGATTATAGGCAATAGCTTATAGGTGCGTGTTCACTTGCATCGTTCTCACCTCATGCGTCATGCCATCATATAATTATCGTTGTTGTAGTTTAAAATGGTTCAATACTATAATCAAACTGAAAAATAGACATTAACATTAAACACAAAAATTTTCAGAGGTTCAATTATGTAACCACTAACTATAATAACTTGTTTTAATCTACCTAATATTTTTCCGTAGTAATTAAATCAATTTGTCAACAAATTTAAAAAGAGTAAAACTCATAAGTCGAGTTGGATATAGCCATGTAGGGTATAAACAAATTATATCCTACCCGCAGACAAAGGATAAATAACACATATTACGACAACATTATTTTTGTTAAATATTATTGGTTTTTACTGACAACAGTTGATATATATCAGTATTCGGTTGCAAAGCATATCTTAAATATTTTTTCAAATATTTGTAATATTAATTAAGTTCTTAATGTTTATAAACAATAGCAAATAATAAATAAAATAAAATAATTTTCTCATTACATCCAATTTTAAAATAATACCTATTGTCCTATTATATGTTGAAAATATGTACTTAGAATTTTGATGGCCCACGAAAAATTTTCAGATTCCTAATGTGGCCCTTAAAAAATATTAATTGGTGACCCCTGATATAGGTGGATGATATACCTGAATTATTATTATACTTTAAAACTCCCAAAAAAACTTTTTTTTTATTTATTTTCTCAATAAAACTGTTGAGAACCAAAAAAAATAATACCCTTCGAGAACCAACTAAACACCATTTACTATCAAAAACCGTCTATTCATAATTTATCATGATTGTGATGATCAAAACAATCCTTCTGGATGGCTAATTCGTGTACACACTACACGGATTATCAGACCCAAAAAAATATAAATTAACATACACTCCTCATGCCTCATGGTAAAAGTGTAAAACCAATTCATTTCTCGTTTCATTCGGAATTAATTGTATAACTAATATCTAATAACAGTACTCATTGCATTTTATAAAACACTTATTTGTTATAGTTTTTTTTTACATATTATAGGTCTAAATAGGCATTAAATAAATATTAATACAAGTACAATGTATTGAAATAAAATCCGAATAATTAAAATACGAATACAAGAAAATGTACACCATAAGATTAAAATATTATTATGATAATCATATTTGCGTTCAACAACTCGTGCAGAGAGATTAATTAATAAAACGACAGTTTAACACATCAAGTCAAAAATACTTTGTACATAGTATAAATCCGAACAAAAACACTCAGTCAACAACGTGTAAAAATCGCTAAGTGAAAAAAGACTTAAAGATAAATGCTATGAAATGAGTGATATAAGGTGGAACCTAAGTAAATAGTCAAATGTGTAAAATGTATTTTATAAGAACATAATCCAAATTTAATAATAATTGTTTATTTATATTATATGAATTAATATATATGACCAATTTTTATTAAATTTGGATTTATAATAGTATAATTATATTGACGGATTTGCTTTGAAAAAAGATCGTCGTAAATCTTTGTGGGTTGTGTTATTTTTATGTATTTATTTTATTCGTAATCGATGTTTATGTACTTTTTATCAATATCAATTTTTTTTTATTAATTTTTTTCAATATATTTATTATTATTATTATTATCAATTATTCTAATTTTGTTTTTTTTCATAGTAGGGCCCCTATGGTATCGAGGTCTATGGTGGCACTTATGATAAATCCAACCTTGTAAGTAGCTTGAGGTTTTGAATTTTTGTGTCCAAAATTGGCAAAATTGTATAAACTGCTTGTGTATAAAGAAATGTATTAGGTATATTACAAAAATACAAACTAAAAATGTGTATATCTGTATTACGCCTATTTATATTACTATAGGCAACATTCAGGACACGTAACTATACCCGTATAAAATGCCGTATTATAATCATAGATATGTAAGCTCATGTGCTTGTATGTCTATGATTATAGTATTATAGTTGAGTTTACGGCGTAAAACTGGTCGCAAACGAATTTAAAAATATCATATAAATTATAAACTATTAAGTATTATTATTTCTGATGAAATTTAATACTTAAACCTGAACTGATCTTCAAAGAGAAACCTACAAAACTAAAATTGGGCAAGGATAAGTTAAATTTCAATATTCATTAGTCATTTTATTACACTACTATAAGTAGTAAAATTCCTGTTATGATTGGTAAACGATATATTCTAAATGTTTTAACATTTCTTTTTTCGTTCTAATAATAAAATAATTAAGGAATACTATATTTATTGGTAACAGCTTTGAAGAAATTAATATATTCAATTCATGAACTTGGAGACGTATTTCAGTCAAATATTTAATTTTCTTCACATATTAATCAAACGTGTTCCAAAAAACTAAGTCTTGGTTTTTCAATCAGAAACACTAAAGTGTTTTAATATGAGCTTTATCTCAAAACGTCTTACTAGTTGAACTGATTTTAAAAATTTATTCTGTTCTTAGAAATTTTTCTCAAATTAATTTTATAGCAATTTTAGAAGGGATATTTTAGATTTTATTGAGATGTGTTATTTTATTTATTTTTTTTGCGTGTGCCGTCTGTGATTGTGAACATGATTTTGATCAGGAGTACTTCTATTTCCTAAATTTATAATTCAACCTATATTATTTTAGAAAAATGTTGTCTAGTTGGTACTTTGATAAGTTTTTTTTTTTGACTTTATCTAAAATTTTCCGAATATAGGAGAAATGTGCAAAAAATGTTAACTCTTAATGTGTGTAAGTAATTAAATGCCGACAGATTAAGACAATAGAACACACTTTTCAACACCGAGTGAGCACACCGTTTAACCTAAATCGTGCAAGGAACAAACAATAATTAAAAAATATTTCGTTCATTACGTCTTGGAGTAGTGCGAGTTCAGTTGAATGACGTGTCCAACGACCGTCTGTACAGTACCCACAGGATTTATAAAACAATTTTATATTTTTATCTATCTGCGGCAGTAAATAATATAAATATTATCTATAGCCATGGGTAGTTGTACCACAGGTTAAAGATATAATATGTACTTAATTATATACTTATACCATTGATTTTAGTATATTCTAAAATCAATGCTTATATTATAATTGTATATTTAATCGTGTTTGTATTGAATTAGGTATTTTACTTTTTTTTTTTTAATTGTTCGGTCGTTTTCCCGCGCTTTTGATAACTGATAATGATATGTTTGAAAAAGTATGATTACATCATGGAATAAATAAATGATAACGTTTTGAAAAGTTAACGAATAACGAGTTTTTCCATCTGATATCAAAAACAAAAATATTTCAGGCGGCAATTTGTAGCAGAATAGGTTTTTATAAAATTATCCAATACTTAAGTAAGTAATAAGTGTATTTCTTTGAAGTATAAAGTTAATTTAATTTATAAGTATATTTAATGTTTGTATACATAAATTATGTATTTATTTTAACAAAAAAATTGGTTAAACCTAGTTAAAAGTTATGTTTTTTTATTGGTAAATTTTCAAATAAAAGGTTTATAATAATTAATTAATATGAGATAGACACAATAATAGCGAATGACTACTCTTGAATATTCTTAGTACGTTAAAATTATTAAATTTCTTAAATAAATATTTTAATTATGTACTTATAATATTTTCAAATACTAAGAAAGAATATACTAGATTTCTAGTTTTTTTGTTAGTACCCTATCCATATTAAATATGTTTTTCAAACTAGAATCTTAAAAAAATGGAATGTATAATGTCAGATCCTTTGAACGACAATTTAAACGATTTTATGGTAGCTGTCAAGCAATATATTCAAACTCATGATATAACATTTCACAATGATATTCTCCGTACATTAAAGGTATGTAATGTTCTATTTTAACTATGCTTAGTACTTCTTATGGCTTTTATAACTCCTAGAATTTTTGACGCAAAAACAACAGTACTTATTTTTATAAATTTATTTATTTTATTTTTTCATTTTAATAATTTTAGATCCTTGAACAATCATCTCATTTATTTGATTTTTTTTCTAAAAACAAAATTATACAACAGTTTTATGTTAATTTATTTGAACTGATGGAAAATACTAATGATGATTCGGATGTTATGTGTGCTGTTATTAATTTACTATCCTCAATCTCAAAACATGGATTTTTTTATAATTCTTTACCAAAAAATTATAAATTTGCATTAATTTTAATGAAACTGTTAAAAGATCATTTATCATTAGATAGAAAAATTAAAATATTACAACTACTTCAGGTAAATTAAAATGTATTTAACAAATGTATAAGTTCTTGGTAAAAACCTAAATAGATGTTTATATGAATTTTCAGGAAATGACTTATGGAGTAAAACTACTATGCCTAGAAGGTTACCTATCTGAATTAATCGTACTATTAGTAAACTGGATATCAAGTGGAGATAAAGAATTGACATCAATATCTCTTGGCGTTTTAGTGAATGTGTTTAGTAAAAACAAATTTGCTATGTTTACTCTTTTTAAAAGTATAGATTCTAAATCTTTTATGCGGCTCCTTTTGAGATTACAATCAGATAATACATTTATTAAAGTTCAGGTGTATAAATTATTATTAGTTTTGGAACATGTATCTTGTCCAATACCTCATATTGATGTAAAGAATTTAATTGACTTAACGTTCATTGTTTTGGAGGAAGGACTAAAGCAAAATAACATTTTTGCTCTTCGACATTCAATAGATTTTTTTTTTGATATTAGTGAGGATTTGCGATGGAAAAGTTATGTTATAGAATATTCAAAGTATGTTATTAATTATTATTATTGTTCAAGGTGAACTACCCTGATGTCTCAATGTCAATATTTCCATCAATATTAATTGTTTTGATAAAAATGTTTATTAATTACAGGGAATCACATTAAATACTTCTTGTCAAATTTGTTTTTTCATCCCTTTATTGGCTGGGAAAAAAACTTAAATTTTAATTTTACAGAAATTTAAGTATCCACTCTTTGGTACAAGTTTTTATTAACATTTCAAATTATTGCGATTGAAAATCGAATAATTGGTTTCAAAAATATTGCTAATGTAAGTTTATAGGATAAAGTAAGTTGTTTGTGAATTTGGCAGCTTTATTGGTTAATTCATAAATTAGTATAAATAAAAACCCTATTCGGCTTAATTAATATTAGTCCATTCATCTCTGCAGTAGTACACTTAATGTAACCTTATAAATTCTCAACAAAAGAAATAAGGTTATCTTAGCTTAATAGAAAAAAAATGCAAATTGTACTATGTGTTTAATGTGACCTCCTTCTATTAAAGAAAAACAAATTAATATCTATTAAGATATTTCCAATGAGTTATTAGTTATCACGGTAGGCCACCCTGTACTTGTATGTGTGTTTTTATTTAATACTATATCTTTAAAATATCAAATTTTACAGCTATAAATCAAAAATAAACAGTATAATGGAAGCTATAAACAATTGCAGGAATGCTAAGAAGTCTAATTATCCTATTGATGATTTTATCAATCATAGTAGTACCATCAAAAGTGTTGGCTTAGTCTTGCAGTTAATTCATCATGTTATTCAATTAAAAATTGAAGATTTGATAATACTATATCCTAATATTATAATTAGTGTTTTGCATTGGGCTAAATTTTTAGATATTCATGAACAACCATTATCTATTTTACAAACTATTATTATGAATGTACAAATTAATAATTATTACATGGATCAAAATCTTCAAAATGATATTTTTGAAAAACTTGCCGAGAGTTTAAATGTAAGTAAATTGTATGTCTTAAAATGTTTTTATTATTCTAAAAATAGAAATTGTGCAAAAATAAGAAATTATTGTGTGGTAGAACAGTCTGTTGTATTCACTCCTAGTGCTATGGTAAATCACTGTCCGGCACTGCTAGCAGTCTCACAACTCTAACAGCATTGTCCATCCTTCACACATACACTACCCTTGTATTTAACCCTCTACCTAATTACAATATATTCAGGTTATTTATTCATAGTTATAAATGTATTTAAAATATATTTTTCTAATTAGTAGTTATGTATTTCAGGTATTGCTAAATTTGTTATTAGAACTCAATCAGTATACTGAAAATGAAATGATTCCTAGTATTGAATTATGGAATCGATTTGCAATTAGTTTTAGGCTTTTCCGAGAAATGTTAAAAATGCAAAATTTATATGAACAAATTGAAGAAAACCTTTCAATTCCTGTAAGAAATTTATGAATTATTCTAGAAAACAAATTTATATAATTATGAATTATTTTGTTTAACAAACTTATATAATCTATTTTTTTTCAGCTTCTTCAATCTATATTCCATTCTTTGTTATCGGTTGACATTAAAGATATAAATAATTTACAAAACATCACATTTGTGTACATTGAAGTTCTATATTTTTTATCTGATTTAAGAACTAAAAATCCTAAATGGATGTCTCTATATTCTGAAATATTGAATCAGAAACATGTTTACAGTGTATTAGCTTTTATAATATACAATGGTCCAAAAAATATGAAACAAAAAGTATTAGAACTAGTAACTCAATTTTCACAACAAAGGTAAATAATTATTTTTAATAGAAAGATATTAGTTCTAACTATATTTTGTATTGTAAATCAGTATTTTAATGTTATCGGACTGCTTGGAAGAAATTGGAAAATTGTCATCAAAAAAAGCAAAAAATTCAAATGAGACTGAAATAGAACCATTTTATACATTTGCTCAAGAAGAACAATTACAAAAATGTATTGATAAATTAGAAATAATGTCAAATTCAAATGATGTAATTATTTACAAAAAATTATAAATATTGTTTTTTAGGGCATTTAATATTACTTTTAATATGAATTAATTTAATAATTTTTAGAGTCTTGATATTAAAACCAGCAATGTTATTAAATTGTATCAAAGTAAAATTCATATTTTTAAACAAACAGAAGTCTGGTTAAAAAAAAGTTTAAACAATGCTTCTGAAGAAATCAAAAAGTTAAATGATTTGATAAATCATTTGAATGATGAATCTACAGTAATAAATAATATGCTATTAGAAAATCATCAAATAATTGATGAGCTTACAGTGGAAAACATAAAACTGAAACAAAAATTAAATGATATTACTGAACAATTTTCTACAACTAGCAATGACTTTGCAAAAGTAATATAATATTTTAGAGTTATATACTATGTGTTAAAATATTTTTTATTCAAATAGTTATCTCGAAATTATGAAACAAAATGCCAGATTATAAAAGATTTGAATTTAAATGTAAAAAACTTAGACACACAATTAGAAGAGCTAAATATAGCAAGTAATCATATGAAAACAGGTAACAATTTAAAAAAATAATACTAAAAACTTTGTTATTGTTATAAATGTTAAGTTTGTGTTTATATTGTTAACCTAATATTTTCCTGTTTAATTGTAAATATTTTATTATTCTAGAAAACAAAATACAAATTTCAAAATTAGAACAACAATTAGTAGATAAGCACAATATAATAAATGAAAAAACGGAGGTAAGTTTTTATTGGTTATACTTATATTATATACAAAAGGCTATAAATAGATTAAACTGTGTGTACTTGTGTTCAAACTGTTTAATACCATTGGTAAATATTGTTTAATTTTTAATGTTATTTTACATAATTAAATTAAATGATAGTGTTTCGAATTGGAGTTATTTATTTCTATTAAATCTAATTTTAAAAATTACCTAAAACTGATTTTAAAGAGTAAGCTTTTTTAATTTACAATAATCACAAATTGAACAAACTGATTTTATAATATACTTTACTCATAGTTAATTCAAAAAACAAAAAATATTGTTAATATGCAAAATGGTCACTGTTTGTTGGTTTTTCTATCTTTGGTCATTAAAGGGATAATATGCTTACAAATAGTTGCATTCTTTTTACACTTCTATTAAGAATTAAATTATCTAAACTCCTTTTCAGTTAATGTCATGCCTATCACAGGACTTCTAAAAAATGCTTGGCCCTTAAGTATGAACTACTTCCTTCTTCTGGATAATATCTGGCATGGGATACATAGGAAAATACATGTCTTTATGATTAATATTTATTTTATTTTACCTCTTATTTCTATCATTGTTATTATTATCTACAAGTTCATTGTATTTTAAAATTATTTACAGGAAATTGATAGCAAAACGTCCTTTATTAAAAACCTTGAAAAAAATATCAATGAAAAAGATAAAGATATCCTTGACTTGCGCAAACAACTTCATGAGCAATATAAAGTACATGAAATGATCAGTCAAATGTTAGCATCTACATCAAGTAAACCTCAATTATAAAATAAATAAATCACATATTTGACTGATTGCATATTTTTTAATTGCATTAAAAATTAACATTTATATTACAAATGTACCTACCAATTAAAATAAAAGATAATAGTAAGTAATAAGTATTATCAACTACAACTAGGGTAAACTATTTTCATCCAATTATGTATTTTTTTATTTTTGTACGTTTATAACCGTTCATTTTTTTGAAAGGCACTGTTTTTTTAAATTTTTTTGTTTAAGAATTATACTAATTTTATAAAAATAGGTTTTTGGGTTGGGTCGTTTTAATTTTGTAAGTAATTAGTTAAAGTTCACTACCTTTTAAAGCTTATAATTATAATTATAACAATTCTGAGAAAATGTATTATTTATTATTAATGTTGAAAATATATATATCAACAATGTTATTATAGAAAAATAGAAAATATATTACTCTTTATTATTATTGTAAATAATTTTTTGAGTTAATCACAAAATGTAAACTATTTAATTTATCTAGAAATATAATATCTTTATTTCAGAAATATAATTATCTGCTGTACAGTTGGGGGTGGAGTGCACCTCGTTTATAGGATAGGTCATTACAATGGATTTGTTAAATTTAAATGCAATGATAGATATCATTGTATACGAATAACGATTCTGAACGGAGATGATATGTTGGTCTAGGTATATTATAATATAGTATGTTATATTTAAATTTAAATATAATGCAATAGTAGGTAGGTATGCAATTTCCTAAAAATTTAAATTTCAAACTGTCATAAAATTTTTTTCTTAAAATCGGGTAGAAATGTTTTTATAATTATTTGAAGAGTAACTTATGGATAACCTAGTGTTAAAATTTTAAACCTTAAGTATAAATAGAAAAAATTTTTAACTATAAATTAACATGCAAATTATCCCGATTTTGATATATTTCATAAAAATTTGGATTTTATGGGCTTAAAAAAAAAATTGTGTGGAACGATTTTCAATTTATTTTAGATGCTATAAGTATAACTTATAATAAACCTTGTATTAAATTTTCAAAAGTTTTTGAACAGTCAAATATTTTTTATTGGTATTTCGAAATAAAAAAAACTTAGAAAAATCTAAAATTTAAATGTCTATAAATAAATTAAAAAATTTCAAAATATTTCGAAAACGTGACCATGTATTGAAAACGCTAATTTAAATATTTACGTAAAATTTCCCGTTTTTCGTAATTTTTTTATCGTTTTTTTCAACGCATTTAAAAAATATTGAAAAAGTTTGATTTTTGACTTACTCAAGTACCATCTACATTCACTTTTCTTTCATTTTTACTGCCCCAAAACGTGATGACAAAATTAAAAAATCATTGTAAAATCAATAGATTTCATCACTTCGTTCAGGATCTAAAATAACTAAAAGGTTTATAACAAAATACTAATGTTGAGCTGCAACCATAGACTTATAAAATAAAAAGTAAATATTACAGTTATGTATGTAATAATTTTTATGTCCAATGTGCATGGCTGCAACCAGCCAAAAAAAATTATCACATAAAGACTGACCGTGCCATCGTGACACTAAAATAGATAGCAATAATTGATACACCTTGGGTTGTACCCAGTGCTCGACTTGGAAAAAAATTAAAGTAGGGGGACTATTAAGTTTTAAAAAAGGAGCGTCCCCATCACTTGTTAAACGTTACCAAGCCGTGAAGGCTACGCCCCCACACCCCCTAATCACCCTCTTTAAATCATATAACAAATATTTATGAAAATCAAATTCTTCAATTAAATTTTCAAATATTTTATCTGAGCTAAATTTTTTTTATCATCAATTATCAAGAAAAAAAATCAAACAATTAAATTGCCTATAAGTTGCTTAAAAATTAGTATATTATTTTTTAAAAATAATGACCAAAAGAAAATGCCAATCTAAACGACTGGTAAAATTTTCGAATTTCTGCGACTAATACTTTTTGAAAAATAACATATTTAAAATTGTTTGAGGATAAAACGTTATTTTATGCAATTTCATAAAAATTTAAATTGCAAACGGTCATAAAAATTCTCCTTTAAAGCCCGGTAAAATTTTTTTTTAGATATTTGAATAGTAACTTATGGATAACCTTGTGTTAACATTTTGAGTCTAAAGTATCAATAGAAAACATTTTATCAATTTTTAACTACAAAATAACTGGCAAATTATTGTGATTTTGACATATTTCATACAAATTTGGACTTTATGGGCTTATAAAAAAATTGTGTGGAACGGTTTTCAATTTATTTTAATTGTGATAATTATAACTTATAATAAACCTTGTATTAAATTTTCAAGAGTTTTTAACCAACCAAAATTTTTTTATTGATATTTTAAAAAAAAAAAAAAACTTAGAAAAATTAAAAATTGAAATTGTTTATGAGTAGGTCCAAAAAATGTCAAAATACTTTGAAAACTTAACCATGTATAGAAAACGTCAATTTAAACAATTAGTAAAAATTTCAAGTATTTGCGGTATTAAGTTTTTGAGTTAGATCATTTTAAAAATATGTATTTTGGCAAAAAGTGGTTTTGTGTAAAAATTGCCGTATTTTGTAATTTATTTTATTAGTTTTTCGACATTTTTGAAAAAGTTTTATTTTTGACTTGCCCAAGTACCATCCAAATTCACTTTCCTTTCAGAAAAGTTGCTGTTTGACGAAATCGAAGTATTTTTACTCCCCCAAAACGTGTTGATAGACAAAAAAAAACACAACATTGTAAAACTAATATATTTCATCACTCCGTTCAGAATCTAAAAAAAATTACTCTAAGTATTATTTTTAACTTATAAAATAAAATATAATAACAAACATGCACTTTGATAAAAATTCAGAATTATGGCATGATTCAGTGTCCCGTGCATTCCCCTTAAAAATAAAAGTAGGGGTACGCTGAAGTTTTTGAATAATTAGTTGGGGTACTCCATCCCCTTGCGTCCCCCCTCAATTCGAGCACTGGTTGTACCTTGTGGCTTGTAGTTTGTACACTTGTACAGTCGTACGTCTACCGTCTATACGAGTACATGCCCAGTTGGCAGCTCCTATCGAGTGTCAGTGACTTAATTCCCATTAAATTGTTTATTTACAAACATCATGAATATGAATATTTAAAACTGTGGTATTTGTCGTAAATATTTATTTATCGTATAATGCAATGGAGGCCAAACATTTACCGCGGGCCATAAAAAAAAAATTGTCGGGCCTGAAATTTTAAATTTTTATTTAAACTTTAAAGTGCTTTTATGTTAAGGTCTGTTATTACATATTAATGTTTTTAAGTATATTAATGTAATGACTTTATTTAATATTTTACAGTTTGCAGTTTACTTAATTTTTTTTTTTTTTTTTTATCGTAAATGTAAAATATTATTAATAAGCAAAATATTGCTGTTATGTAAAATACTCTCGTGGGCCAGATAATAAAAGATAACGGGCCGTAGTTTGGCCACCACTGGTTTAATGCAATGTTTTGCACTATATTTACTCGATCACATGAAAATTTAGATTCCACATTACTTCACAGTTCACATACACAATATACACTTCACCATCAACATGCGACCTATTTATTAAAATGTCTATACATGTAGGTATCTATGAAAATACTTTTTTTTTTTTTTATTAAAGTGCTTTTATTTTCAGAAACATTATAGCACAGCAGTTACATAAGTAAAATATAAGTTAAAAATACATGATTAATTATAAATTATATACATTTTATACACATTTTTTTTTTTATATATTTATTTTTAAATACAGAAACCAGCTTTAAGAATGAAATTTATGATAGAAGGAGAGCGAGATGAAAATACTTACGAGTATATTATGTCCTATGCGCTATACATTGCGGCTGTATAAATGTTTAATAAACATACCAAAAAATTAATAATTGTTTTTAATAATATTATTTAGACGCTACATTGTCTTTTGCACATGGTGTGCATTATACTTCCATTTCGAATTTAATTGTTTATCACAGTACATTTATTCTGTGGTACAACTTAATGTTGGTACATCCAATAAAATACATTATACAGTATACCAATGCATCAGAATCACGTCGCAGGATTCTTTATTGTCCAGCAGGTATGCATCCATATCAGATTATATATATATATATATATATTTATTTATATATAATTGTACACTTTTATTATTATAGGTACTAAGGTACCTACCCTTATATTTATTATCCAAGAATTATTGACTAGTAGGTTGGTAATGTGTGTAAATAAAACATATTTTACTGTAGACGAGTAGACGACGTCATGAAGTTGTAGTTTTGACTTTGTTTCAGTTTCACCTAAAATTCAATGGTCGTAATGAAAAAGAAACAATAATCCTGTTTCTTGGACTAGAAATGTTTTGCTTAAAAAACACATTAGTACCTACTCTCTTCCAGCATTTTATCAAACATTCCAAATTCCAATAACTAATAGATAAATAATATATTTTATTATTCAATGATTACTATAATATAATGTAGATTGTAGGTACCTAATTATATATATATGTATAATTATAATAGGTAGATATATAACATAATAATTAATAACTAATAACACAAGACATTTATGCCTTTATGGTATAGAAGGAATATATATTAAAATTAATGGTTCTACTATTCCAGTATTTCATTGTTAACGAATCAGATATTAAGATATATAGATGTATATACTTAGATTATAGATCATTTAGAGACCCAGGGGCCGGGACAAATTGATTAACAATAGTGAAGACTGAAGAAGTTAAGACAACATCACAGTCATTAAACATTTAAACGTAATCTATGGACTATGGTACTATTAATCTCACGATGTACAGAATGGATGCGAGATAATTCTATATTTTTTTCGTTTTGATTCACAACGAACACCCAAAATTACATCACATCTGATAAATTATTTGTGGAACTTTGTAGTGGGCAGATGCTAGTTGGTATGATCACAGGTTATATGAAAATATTATTCATTTAATCTACTAATGATTAAAAGTGCAAACAAATAAATAAGAGTGAATGTTTGAAATATTCAACTATTTTAATTTTATGTGACCGCTATGCTCGATGCTCGTGAGCCGTGGAACGTCGATGCATGTTGGTCCATCTATTCCATCCCGAACGTAATTATTTGGCTACTAAGGCCAAGTCTGGCAATACTGTAAGCATATGTTTATTATTTGCAACGCCATTATCAAATATCATTGCGTTGTAATCAATTATCCAAAACTAAATCGGAAATCTAGTGGCTAGTAGTTACTAGTTTTCAAAAATAATATTCATGTTTTACGAGTTTTCACAAATTTTTATACGTGTTAATAATGTACATAATGTATATTCACAAAAAGTGTATTTTATAATGTTGATTACATCAATGTACCTATACGACTATCATAATCGTATGAATGATAAATAGTAAGCTTTACTTCAATATTTCAATTTTTTTTTACTATCAAGACTTAATTCACAAATGGCTCAAGAAGTAGTATATGGAACTCAAGACGATACCCATATCGTTATGTCCGAAAAAGTTCAATCGTTAGCCGGTAGTATCTACCAAGAATTTGAAAAAATGATTTCTAAGTATGACGAAGAAGTAGTTAAAAATCTAATGCCATTGGTTGTGAATGTGTTGGAATGTTTGGATCTTTCCCACACGGAAAATCAAGAACATGAAGTAGAAGTTGAATTATTACGAGAAGATAATGAACAATTAGTTACTCAATATGAGAGGGAAAAACAACTGCGGAAATCTGCGGAACAAGTAAGGAACATTTCTAATTAATATGTTAAAAATGCCTTTTTAGATTATTTTGAATGATAATGTTTTAATTTACTTAATATTTCAAGCATAATATCCTTACCTTAAGATATAAACTCAAGTATTATTAACAAAAATAAATTCTGTACAATCAATTTTGTTAGACATAAAGTTTCCTCTATATTTCTTTAACTTCAGGATAAATTATACTAAATTCACTGATAATAAAGCACAGCCTAAAATTATTGTATTTAATACATTTACATTGTAATTATTATCTTTAGAAACTACTGGAAATGGAAGATTATATTGAAGATGAAAAAAAAGATTATCAAAGTAAAATAGAGAGTTTAGAATCAATTGTAAGAATGTTAGAACTAAAAGCTAAAAATGCTTCAGATCATGGTAAGTAAAAATTCATATTTATAGCAAACTATTTAATGTTGTAATAGTATATGTCTATAATAAATATGGTAAGATACTTTATAAGAGTATTATTTATAAAATTATGAATGTTTATCAGTTAACATGACACTTAAAGGTCAAACTAATTAATAGTATTACTTGTAGTTTTTAATTGTTGTTTCAATAAATATAAATTATTTAGTAGTTAAATTGATAAATACAATTAATTTTTATATTTATATTATTATATTAAACACAAACAAAATCATGATAACTTTAACTGTAGTAAATAATCTCATTTTGATGAAATATTATTTTAATTTTAATTAAATTTTATCTCATTACAATATTTTGAACCAATATGAATGATATTTTGATTTTATATTATACAAATATCTAGTTAATTAATTACTTTATTGTTTTTATTAATAGTTTATAGATTAGAAGAAAAAGAGCAAGACATGAAACAAGAGTATACAAAACTGCATGAACGATACACAGAATTATTCAAAACCCATATGGATCACATAGAGCGTACAAAAATATTAATGGGTTCTAGTGATCGTATGGATAACCCTAGAAGTATTCGTATGCCATTTATGAGCATGGCCCATTTAAATAGGTATAATCAAATACTTTCATTAGTATTAATTAATAATTAATTGATAAAAACAATATTTTTTTGTTATTTAGGTCATCTGGGCCAGTTTCATTTGGATTTAGTTCTCTTGAGAGTCCTAATCTTAAGTCTATTGATGGGTCAAATGAATACCCATTAGTAATATCAAATTCTCCTCCTGGAAGTATGCATTCTAATTCTAGTTTGAAAAATGAGTTACCAACTCCACATGTAAGTAACTATTTAAAGTTACTATTTGAAATGTTTTATTGGGAATTTGACAAAATAAATTTTTATTTTACCTTTACTTAAAAAATATTTAATAAATAACAAATTAATTTTACTATTTGTAACATTCTCTTAGGATATTGAAACTTCTGAAGCAGAAGCCAATTTACGTATTGACCAAGTATCTGAGCGAGGTTGGTCTGAAACTTTGAATTCCATAAGCAAAGCTGATAGTAGTCCTGATGAAGTTTCAGAAATAGCAGAAGAGATTGAAGCAACACCCAAAAATGCTATTATGGCACTTAGTGGGCGAAGTCATACTCAGAAGTATATTTCTGTTACATTAACAAAAACATAAAATTTAATTAATTAATCTTGTCATAGGGAGCAAAGAACTGCTACTAACGTCTTATATCAAGAATTTAGCTTCCAAGACAACGAAATTCAAAATGAAATAGAGGAAGTACCAGAAATCACTGGTAATATTTTATAAATTTTATTTCTTTAGATAAAATCTGTTAACTTATTACTGTTAGTGTATGTTAATGGTGAGCAGGGAGGCTCTACAGATATTTTTTGAGCTTAGGCTGTAAGATTAGTTTTTCCATTGATATTAATATAAAACTAAAATAATTAGAAAATGCATTTTAAAATAGTGATACATTAAATATTAAATAATAATATCAGGTAATTTGTCCATATCTAGTTTTGTAGTATTTATAATTAATAATTATAAGCCTTTATTAATACCACAAATTAAGATATTATATCTTAATTCTTATTTATCTTAATTAATAATATTATCTGTGTGTGAAAAATCCACTACAGCATTCTAGAAAAACAGATAAGCTAGCAATGGTGTTTCAAAATTTTCATTGTTGATTTTATAAATACATATAAACTGATAATCACAAACTTTTCAATATTCAGCCGTTGTTCTTCTATCATATTTTAATAACTTTTAATATGATTTTAGACATTAAGTTTATTAATATTTAGAATTTAAATATCATCTACACTTATGTCTATAGACTTAACTTTAAATGCAAACTGGACAAATATTTATTATACAGGTTATTGAAATTTGTTAAAATGTTTTGCTATATAATTTAGAAAGTGTTACTCTGTATAATTTAATACATTTTTTCATATTTGAATATTAAATTAATTTAATGCATAAATGATTTTCATCGTAGTTAAAAATGGTGTTATTCACATAATACATATATTATAATATAAACAAAAAGTGGATCTTGTGTTGTAAGTTTTAAATTGATTTAATATTAGTTAGTGTAAAATTGAACTTATAAATGATTAATGCGTACATAATTTTTTTTACATCAAATAAGATAATATTGAAGGATCTCCCCCCTAAAAGAAATCACTAAAACCACCACTGATGGTGAACAACTATTTGTGACCATAAATTGTATAGAGTAAGTGTCCCACTCTATGGACCATCAAGTCTAAACAATAACCTAACTTATTATTTAGCATAATAAGTAATATATCTTTCATTATCATATTTTATTTTAAATTTTTTATAAATTAATTATTTAAAAAACATACTTGTTTTATACTCATTTGCTAGAATGTTAGATTATCCATTGACATTAAATAATATGTGTATTTATAATTGAGTATTAAGTATTTATTTTTTTAATTTATACTAAGAATTTAATATTATGATTTGACCTTAATTATTTGTTGTTTTTTTTTATTTAGTTTCTAATTATTATTATATTCAAAACAAAAATAATTTTACATTTCAGGAAATTGGGTACATCCTGGAGATTATGCCTCATCTGGTATGAAATTGTATCATTATTTATGCTTTAATTAAATAAAAATCTATTTTTACTGCCTTTTAGTTCAGCTTTCTTTAAAATTAAGTTTTCAAGTTTTCTTTCAAATGCACAGCATTGTTAATATTTTATATTTTTTTTTGCATGGTGTTTTTTATGTAATTATTCATCAATAGTCAGCAGTGATACTGAGCCAGAAACTCCACTTTCGATAGGTATGAACTATCTTCTAGTGTCTTTCTACTTTACATCTTTACATCTTTGGCATCACATTGGCATGTGTTATGGTTTTTTAAAAAATTTAAACATTTCATGTACAATATATTTTATCATAATAAAATCTAAATATTTAACATGTACTACTTAAGTTTTAAAAACTTACTAAAAATATTAAAACATCCAATCCTCTAAAATAAAAATGAATGATAATTGTATTGAAATCATAGCCAGGTTAAAGGTTAATATGTATATTTTTTAATTTGTATGATTAAAATTAGCTTTTTTACTATCTAACAATTTATTAAATTCAATATATATATTCAATTCATTTGTTTAATTCATAGATTATTCAAGTTTTTGTGATATCTTGTTTAAAATTTTAAACTTAAATAGAAATTTTAATATTTTACAATCTTCAAAAAATAATATAAAAAATATGTCAGTCTTAAATAATTAGAATTAATGAGAAGTATGAGAGTATTCAAAGCAATCTGTCTGAAAAATCTAAAAAAGAAATTTAAGTTTAATAAACATAAATAAGGTAAAATATAAAAATTGCATTATAATACATTATTGTATCTTAATACATTTTTGAATGTATAAACACTATAAACTACTATTATGTATTTTTATTTATCTGAACTAGGCTATTATTTAAAATATTATATTAACAAACAATGTTTTGTTAATGTTAAGTACAATTCATTTTTATTTGTAAATTGTGTATGTTTATAATGGCACTAAATAGACTATTAATCAAGAATCAAAATATCTCCATGGTTTCTGGTGCTTTAATTATTATCTATTGTTAATGAACATGACAGTACTTTGTTGTTACAGTCTTGTTTTGCTTATACCTGTTTTCTTTATTTGTCAATTTTACTTCAGTTTCATGTTATTCTTATCGGGCATTAAATAAGTTATTTGATTACAAAAATATTTTCTACCTTTATATTTGTTAAAATATGATCACAAATTATAAAAATAAAAAGAATCTTTATACCACTTAATACAACTTATTTATTATTATAATATATGTTATAGACAACGAAATAAATAAGTAAAATAACTATTGAATTTAACTCCTTTACGATCTGATAAAAAATTCAAAAGTGACATATATTAAGTTTTAGCTCAGTCATACAATTTATTAATGCCTGATAAAATATATTTAAATGTATCTATCAAGTCATAACAAATAAAATATTATAAATAGGATGTTTGCTATTTTTAATAATTGCATCATAATTAGTTTTCTTGCATCCACAAATATTTTTTTTCTAATAGTTATGTATAACAGCTTTTATTTTTATTAGAGGATGAATAATTATGCATTAAAAATTAATAATTAATACATATTTAAATTAAATAAATTATATCTTAAATATATTATTATATACTTATGCATAAAATTTAAAATAGATTTTTAGTTGAAAACTTATAATTTTTGTAAATATTTATTTAATTTAATTAAAATAATTCTTTTATTCTATCGATTTTTTATTTATTTTGTCTAATTAAATAACTAAAAAAAAAAAAAAATTATCTATGAAAAATTTAAAAAACTAAACTAAATTATAATTTTATCCAAAAAAAGTCGAAGGTTTGTTACAGGGATAGATGAATGACTTTGCTATATTAGTCCTTAAATTTCTTTAATTTTTTTAAAAAAAAATCCTGATAAAACAAATACATTGTTTTGTTCTGGTTTTTGTTTATGTTTTCAATTAGAATCTAAAATAATATGTAGGTCCTATGATAAATAAATGTATTATTATTCATTGTCTAATTATATGAACATTAGTAAATAATTATAAATAATTATGTTAAGTCTTACGTTAACACTATTAATTTATGACTTTGTATGTATTATATTTTAATATAAAATAACGAATTTTATATAACTAAACTTAACTTATTTCATTTGTTTTTGCTGCTGTAACTCAAACCATATGCTCTTGTGTCCGTCTGAAATCATAAAACAGTTAATGATAACTTTTTTGGTAAGACTAACATCTAACAATACATATGTTTTTTAATGAATAATAACTATAATTTTTGTTTTAATTTAAAGGTATGGGAAAAGAAGTGGAAAATCTAATAAAAGAAAATACAGAATTACTGGCTACCAAAAATGCTCTCAACATTGTTAAAGATGATTTAATTATAAAAGTTGATGAACTTACAAGGTATTCTTCACTATGTTAGAAACTGTCTATTAAATAACAATGGATTAATTATTTATATTTATGGAAATTGATTTATTTAATAATATATTGTATATTTTAAAATAATAGTGGTTATATTAAACAAAAAATGCATGACTCCACTTAAAATAAATTTACTATTTTACTTTTTAAACAACACATATGTTGTATACTTTGTACTTTTTACATATTTTATTTTTGATTCAATATTTTGATATATAATATTTATTATTTATTATTTTGTTAAAATTAGTGAACAACACATTTTACGCGAAGAGTTGAAGTCTTTGCAAACATTAAATATTCGTTTAACTCAAAAAGCTTCTGAAGTTGAAGAAGAATTAAAAAAAAACAAACAAGAATTAGAACAGCTTAAAGTTAATAAATCAGACTCTGATGTAATTAAATTTTCATATTATTTATTTATTAGTCAAAATAACATCATTACTTAAGTATTTAAGTTAATAAATAGCATTACAATGTATTATTTATCTGGAATTTCAGGAAGAAAAGTCATATGCAGAACGTAAGCGATTTACTCGTGTTGAAATGGCTAGAGTTATTTTAGAACGAAATAAATTCAAAGAACAACTAATGGATTTAGAAGAATCTTTACGTTGGCAAGAAACTGTGCGCGCCATTCGATTAGAGCCAAATGAGAAAAAAAAACAGGGTGTGTGGAGACTGTAAGTGATTAATTATTAGGTTTCTGAATGGTATAAAGAACATTCTTCGTTATCTATTGCACAAAAATTAATATAAATTATGATTGTGCACAAATTTTGATGATTGGTATCATAGTATCATGGTCTTAGATATTACTATTTATGTATCCAATATATTAAAACATATGATCTTTAAAGTTTTAGCAGCTTGTTTGGAACCAGTGCCAAACCCAATGATTCTGGACTTGGAAGTGGAAATAGCGGAGGAGGCATAGCTACACGCCCAAGATCAATTCATTATGATCCATCTTCTCACCAAGTTGGCCCACCTAGCATAATGAAAAGACGTAGTATGATTGAAGGTGGACGATATAATCGATATGAAGATGAAATGTAAGTATTCTATTATACAGTATACATTTCTCCAGGACTAACTTTTGCATGGCTAATGGGTTTGCTAACTAAACATAAAATACATTTTCATTTAAATAAAAAATATTGCTGCTCATTGCTGGGGATTATAAACAAATATTTTGTTCTTGTATCATGTATTTCTTTACTATTTTTGAAATTATTATCCTTATTCTATTCAATAATATTGGTAAATATTCGGTTACAGATTGGAATATTATTTTTATAACTTTCTTCCAACAATATCTCAACATAAACATTTGAATTTTATCATATAAATGTATAAAATATTTATACATTCAAAAAGAAATCTGATTAGGTTGGTCCTAGAGAAATATTATGTTTACTCTTATATTTTTAAAAACAACTATTAACTAATTACATTATAGTTATAGTGATAAATCGAAACGTTCTGATCGAAGAGTACATTTTGGTAGAATACGTACTCATATACCAAAAGAAGATAGCTGGTTACAAGCTTATGGTTGGAGTATGCCAGCTGATCATTCAAATGGAAGACCTCTTTTAAGTATGCCACAAACTAATAATCCAAGTACTAACTATCCAGTTCCAGTTCTAGTAAATTGTTGTTCACCACTTGCTGATACTGAACCTGGAATGAAGGTGAATATTATTGAATTTGTTTAAAATTCGATGTATCTTATTTACATTACATTTAAATTTCTCATTATTTAATGCATTAAATTAGGATATATTGAAGATCATAAGTATAATAGTTTTATACTTTTTTTTTTTAATATGAGAATAGTTTTAAATGTTCATTTAAAATAATAAGTACCTATATAGTTTTAGTTATTTTCATAATAATATGTTTTATTAAATATTTCCTAAAGTAATATTTTCTATTTAAGAGTATTTATGTGCATTATATTAATAATCAGTGTGATTTTTTGACTATAAGGATTTTTTGTTGCTTTTTAATGTATAGAATAGTGTTCCCAACCTGGGGAGTTGCAAGCAGTCACCACAAAGTTAATTTTTTTATAATTATTTATTGTTATTGTGTATCTATTGAAAAAGATTCCACTTAACGACTATTGTATAGATTATTTGTATAGTATATAAAAGAGATAACGTTGTTATTAAAGGGAGGAGGGCAAGATTTTTGAAAATTTTCAAAGTGCGAAATCAGAAGAGGTTGGAAACCTCTAGTATTGAAATAAATCTATTAGTTTTTGAATATAATATAATATTGTACCTATTCTTTTATTGTGTTGTTTGTTTTGTAGATGTGGTGTGCTACTGGAGTTAATCTTAGCGGAGGTATTACTAAAGATGGTGGAGAAATTGTTGGGGCCAGTGTATTTTACAATAATAATAATGTAGAAGAACAAAATAATACAGATACTGAACTAAAATATACTGCTGATGAAAGCATGGAAATGCAAAAATTAGATGAAGAGTTAAAAGTAATAATTATTTTTTTTCTTTCTATAATATTTATTTATATTATGTATTGATTTATTTTCCTTAGGAAAATAGTAGATCAAATATAGAATCTGAACTAGTATTATCATCTCTTATCTGGATATGTACTACAACCAATAATAACACTAAAGTAGTTATTATTGATGCCAATAAGCCTGACATAGTATTAGAATCTTTTAATATTTCTTGTCAAGCCCATATTGGTTGTATAGCTTCAGTACCAGGTAAAGATATTGAAATAATTTTTTGTCATTTTACTTAAAAGTATTTTAAGTAATTTAAACATGTTTATGTAAGAGTTTGTGCTGATAAGTGTTTATATAAGTATTATTAACTATTATAAATTTATCATAAATAGCAGAAATTATTTAAAATAAAGTAAATGTTTAATATGTCTATGAGTTTATATAAATATATAATATTAAGGTTGTGCTATTACTTTATTCATAATTTAATAGATTTTATGTGAATATTAATAATATATATATATATATATTCTTGTAATTTAATTTAAATTTATATGAATAAATAAATATTATGATATTTACTAGGTGCTTTAGAAAGTGATTATAAGGATAATGATGTCATAAATTGTGAACCTGAGCAAACTGAAGAAGTCACTGAAGAAGATAAGCAAGTACCAAAAGAAAGTAAATCTGACCTAGAGATAGGCAAAATAGTGTTTGTTAGTTGTGCAGCTGGAAGTGAAGAAACTAATTTAGATGATACTCATAAAACAGATGAAATCTCAAGTGAAACAAACTTTGATAAACATGATGATGGTAAGAATATTACTTGAAAAAATGTTTCTTGTTGCTTTTTTTTTAATTGATGCCTGAATTTTGCTGCTTGTCGTGTTTGTGCTATTGTTTGTATTTTGCTCTTAGAAGATAGCGTATCAGATTCTATTCAACCAAATATAAATAGCTGTGAAATACCAAGAAGACCTAGTCTATTTAAAGAAGGTATCATAAAAGATGGATTATCCGAACCTCCAAATGGTAATTAATTTTCAAATAAAATGCTGCCTATTTTTAAAAATTAACATTTTTTTTTTTTTTGTAATGAATTATAATAATATAATTACGTAATCTTTCCATTTTGTGATTGAAATAATAATAATTTTAATTATTATGTTATGAAGTATTTATTATTAAAAAAATAAAAAATGACTATTAATGGACAACATTAATTATTGTCTTAAAGTATATTGGCACTTATGTACAAATAAACTACTTTTAAAAAACTTAAAACAAAAAAAATACCAATATAATGTGAATTTAGGTCTGTCTAGTTTAAAACTTAATATATATTTTATGTTTTTTTTTAGTCATTTCATAAATCAATTAAATAATTATATTAAACTAATATATTGATTTACGAGATATTATAAATAGCAATGAATAGTGTAGCAATATTTAATTTTATTTCATAAAAAAAAATAATACTGATTGTTATTATTAGAAATAAATATTTACTGATATTTTTATGGGATTTAATTTTTTTTAATTTTAAAAAGTTTATATTAAATTTAGGGTAGACTTACTAAATTATTTACTTTCTATTTTACATAAATATGATACATAAAATTAAAGTATTAAAATTCTATATTGTTTTTCTGTTAACTTCTTTCAATTATAAATTAAAATTATTTGGATAGTACAATTTTAATATATGTCATCAATAGGTCATGTTTTGGCAAAGCTTTGCAAGCTTTATACTAATTGGTGTTTGTAAAATTAATACTTAATAGTAGTTATCATAATTTAAGTACCAGTATTGTGTTTAATTCTTTATTCAAGTATAATTAATATTTTTTATTTGTTTTTAGTTTGGTTAAAATACCTATAATTATTGAAGTATTTATATACAATGTATGTAATATTTAAGTTGCGACCAGAAAACTTAGATTAATTCAAAGTTTCAAATCATCATTATTATTCATTAATGATATATTATATATTAATATTTTAGCAAAGTATTTTATTATTTACATTGTTTATATTTTATTTTAGATAATGGGATAGCCAAAGAAGATCTAGATAAAATGTCAAGTGTTTTACCTACTGTTTGGTTAGGATTTGAAAATGGTTGTATATTTGTACATTCTGCTAAATCACAATGGAAGCAATGTTTACATTCTGTCAAATTAAAAGATGCTGTTTTAAGTATCATGTGAGAATTTTTAATCTATATCATAGTTAATGTATTGTTTTGATTATATTAGTAACTAAAAATTGAACATAATTTTTAGTTATGTTGATGGCCGTGTTTTATGTGCTCTGGCTAATGGTACTGTTGTTGTGTTTCGACGTGATGTTGATGGCCGATGGGATCTAAGCAAATATCATAGTGTAACTCTAGGGCCACCTCAAAATGCAGCTCGATGTTTAGTATCTGTTAATAGTAAACGAGTTTGGTGTGGTTATAAAAATAAAGTGCATATTATTCATCCACGTTCGTTAGTTGTTATAGTAAGTATAGTTATTTAATTCTAAGTACTAACTACTAATTACAAAATTGTTTGTAATAAAAATAATTTTGAAATTATTTAGCATACATTAGAAGCACACCCTCACAAAGAAAGTAAAGTACGCACTATGGTTTGGGTAGGAGATGGTGTCTGGGTATCAATTCGTCTTGACTCAACAATAAGACTTTATCATGCATATAACTATAGTCATTTACAAGATGTTGATGTGCAACCATTTATAATAAAAATGCTTGGTAAAATTTTTACTAGTCATTTATTTAGAAATTGTAAAAAAGAAAAAATATATTATATTTATTATTTTATTATTCTCAGGGTCTGATAAACCACAACTATCTTGTATTAGGATTACAGCCATGTTAGTTGCATCTAACAGACTATGGATTGGCACTGGAATTGGTGTAATAATATCGGTTCCTCTTTTAGACAGTAAGATTATTATTAATTTGCTTATTTATGTTGAGCGTATTAAACAATTTTTAACTAAGGATATAACAAAAAAACTTGGTCATATATTTAAATTATAAAGATTGATTTTTATAAGTTGTATATTTAAATTGTATACATAATTTATTTTACATAATAGTATAATATAATTCAGTTGCTTACAAGTATGTTAATATGCAGAACAAAGTTCATTATTTTATGATATTTTTTGATTAGTAATGTATTGTTATATTAACATTATGTGTATAATTATTATTTATATATATATTTTAATTTTACTGATTATTTTTTATTTGTTATATATAGAAGGTTTGTTAGGTTTTCCAATTAATAAAGAAGTGAAAGTGTACTCAGAACCAAAAACTCAAGAGATAACACCAAGTAGCTTCATACCATATTGCTCAATGGCCCATGCTCAACTTTCTGTGCATGGTTTTAGAGATTCAGTAAAATTTTTTGTGTCTGTACCTGGTAAGTTAAATTTTTTTGACAGAATATCAATTATTTAAGGTATTAATTAAGTATTGTGAACATTTGGACATATTTTTAACTCTCAAACCTGTATTTTATAATTTATTCTATAATTGTACATTTTTGAAGATACTTTCTTCCTAGAAAGATTGGACAATCTATAAATATGAAACTTAAAAAATTATATAAAATAAAATCATATACCTATATCTACTTTAATATAAAATACATTAGCATTTTAACTTAAAAATTTTTATTACCATTATTTTAAACATTTTAGGATCTGGAGGTTTTTCAGCAGCATCTGCCATTCAACAAGATGATCCAATTGTGGAAAGTGTACCAGATGCCGAACATTTGACATCTACATTAATTATTTCTGGTGGTGAAGGTTATATAGATTTTAGATCTGGTAAATACAATTTGGATAATAATTTAATATTTAAAATAGAAAGATTTGTAGGCAAAGAAATGTTTAAAATGTTTTGTCTGTAGCCGATGGGGAAGAAACGAATGATGCAACTTGCCATTTGCTCGCTTGGTCTATGTTATCTAGAATTATTCAACAGGACAATTCCTAAAAGTTCTAAAATATCCCTCAAATATTAAAATGGTATTTATAACCAGTCCATAATTTTAGCTTGAATTTTTCTTTTGATACTGATGTGGTTCAATTTCTTGATTTCTATCTTAAATTATAATCATATTTTTCTTAGCACTAATAGTTATAAACAGCATACAATGTTAATACATATTATGTATTAGTACATACATTTATTACAATTTATTTCTTGCTAAACAATTCATTAGTTGTTTATTCAAAAAAAGAAATAAATTTAGTAATTCATCAAGTATTCTTAAAAGCTTTAAAGCACTTTTATTCACCTACAGTAGGTTTAATTTTGACATTTTAATAATAATTATTAATTGTATTTGTCATTGCTTTGTAAACATTCTTATTGTTTCCATCAATTTAAAAATTTAAATAATTATGTTTTAAACATAAAACAATTACTTCTTCAAAAAGAATCATGTTCATAAGTTCATTACATTGCTGTACAATTAAAATATATAAAATATCATTCTTTATTCTTAAATGTTGAGAAGAATTATTTTACTTCCAAATTATAGGAAGAATGTTTTTACTTTATTACTATCTTTTTTTCCTTATTAACATTTTCAACTGTAAAAAATGCTGTATACCTAAAAATTTAATTTACTGGATACATTAAATATTAAATTATTAAATTAGCTGAACAAGTAAAAATAACCAAAATTATTTATTATATAAAAACCAATACAAGTTCATAAAATTTAGCTCTATTATCATTATTTTTTACTAATTTTGTTGTTTTTTATAAGGAGGACCCTTCATGCATCTATAATTTTTGTTTTACAGAGTACCTTATTTTGTATTATTGGTAATTGATTGACACGTTATTTGGTAATTAGGGGGTATTTATTTTACTAAATTATTTTTTGTTTGTTTATATCCATACCAATTATTTTGGTAGATTTTATCAGGTGCACTCTAAAAATATATTTCTTGAATAACTTCAATTCTATTTTTTGGTTTTAATTTAGAGAACAATGAATTTATAATAGTCTTGAATTTGTGTATCATATGGATCTTTAAAACTCTAATCGTCCATATGAAAGTTTTCAAAAGTAATGTGAAAATATTTTATATTTTTTTAATTATTTGAACAATATTAGTGTATTAGCTAGAAAATTGTTGGAAACAATATACATCTAATCATATCATTATTATACTTAAACATAAGTTATAACTCAAAGAAATATCATTAGAGTTTTTAATTAATGCATTCTTTTTTTGAAGTACAAAATCCAAAACTGGATAGTTTTACCAAAAAATATATACCATTTGAGTAAATAGTGAAATTGTCTTTTATAAAAGCTAATAAAATTAAACTGTAAATATTATTTCTGCGACTCTCTGTGCCATGTATTTATTATACATCAATAAATAAATATTTATTAAGTCCTTTTAAATAGGTATATTAAAAACTAAATAGTGATTTTTGTATAATCATTATTCTATTGTAAAATATTAAATGTGACATTTTTAAACAGTATGTGTATTGTGTTAAACAATTCCTACCCCAGCTTCTGGTTTTTTATACGGTTAAAAAAAAAAATTATATACAAGGTGTTTCAAGAACTTTTGGAATTTAAATTTCAAAAATTAAAATTTTATTTTATCATTAAAAACAATAATTAAAATGGCGATTTCGTAAACTGAATTTTTAGAAAAATTATGGTATTTAAATATCTTATTAAAGTTTTGATAAGTTTTGATATTAATTTTTTATAATTTTTAAAAATTTGAATTTAATAATTAAAATTATTGAATATTTATTTAATGTTTTATTATTTGGCTCCATCTTAATTAATGGTGAACAATATTGTGTGATAAAATTATGTGACCACAATATTATTGTTAACTTTAACACAAATTTAAAAAAGTTGTTAAAAATTAACAGATACACACCTTAATTAAAATTTTAAGCAACAACATTTATCTTAAAATCTGTGTCATAAAATGGCTATTTTGAATAATTTTTTTAACCATAGAAGAAAGGCTCGCGCTGCTGTAAATTAGGAGTTGCAGTGGACGTCGTTCATATCATAAGTCATTATAATGAATGTGTTAAATTTGAGTGCAATGATAGATATCATTGCATACAAAAAACGATTCTGAATGGAGATAATATGTTATTATAGAATAAGTGTATATAATGTATTATGCTATATTTAAATTAAAATATTACTGTCAATATTTGGTTTTCAAACGCTTATAAAAAATAATTGTGACTATGTATTTCAATAATTTTTGAATGACAGTAAGAACAACTTCTGTGGAATTTTTATTATATTTTCAATTATTTTGTCCTAGCAAAATTTTTTTTTTTTCAACAGTTATAAAAAAAATAATAAATATTTAAAATCATTGAATTAATTGTTATTTTATGCAATTTTGTAAAAATTTAAATTTCAAACATTCATAAATTTTTTTATAGTGATTTGAAGAGAAACTTTATGAATTTTCAACAGCAAAATAACTTGCAACACAAAAAAAAACTAAAAGTAAACAAAATTGTAAAATGAATACACTCATCAAACTATTCAGAATCTAAAAATAAGGAAAATATTGTTTAATACATTCTTAAAGTAGTGCAATATTACAAATAATTATATTACAAAAAATAATGAATAGAATAAATGTTGTTGCATTTTCGTATCATTCTAAATTGAGTATATTATGGAATTATAGATTGCTCCTAAATTAGTATCAACAATATTTGTATGTCTTATATTAATTATCATTAAATCTTTATTTAATAAATATATTTGTATAGCCAAAATGTTTACCTACACTGGCTCTATTTAAAATAAGGATACATCTTTAAAATATGATTCAATTTGATTTTTATTGTTTTTTGTTTACATATTGAATATTGTAATAACAATAATAATTTATCTAACCTAAATAGATAGAAAATATTTGTTTTATAATCTATATAAATAATGTATTTTGTAATTCTAGATGAACAGGGAGATAGTGACTACTTTGACCGGACTGAAAAAAATCAGTTATTCCTCTGGGAAGTTCTTACAGATATTAAAAATAAAGCAAGAATAAATTTTGATTCACTGAATAATACAATTTAGTTAAAGTGGATTTACTGAATATTTTATATGAAGTGCCATTTCTCGTTTTTATTGTTTTATTTTAACCGAGTGTATTCAATGGTATAAACTACTCTTCCTCTATTTTTTTTTTATTACTACTAACTATTGCTTTTGTTTCTTTATTATTGTCTCCGTCTGTTATATTATTATTATTATTTACGTTATATTATATTGTGCTGTGATTTATAATTCATTTAGTACATGTTTGAAATGTTTTTTTTGTAACCAACTCTGTTGTTTGTTGATTTATTTTTATTATCGGACAATATATTATTACTTTGTTTAGACTTATTTAATTGTTAAAACTTTTTTTTTTATATATATAAGTCTATGTATAACAAACATATTAGTCAACGCATGTATATAGAATTATTTAGTTTGTATTTTAAATGATTTGATTGAACCAAATTATTTATTGAAATTATTTGTAATACATATTTACATATTTAATAGTTATATACATATATTACTTATAAATAACCCAAGTTGTATTTTATTTGTAAATTATTTTAAATTTGTATATTTTTTTATTATTAGCTTTATATATTGTATAATTTAGATATTACGTATTGTTTTTTATTTAAAATACCTAGTGGATTAATACTTCAATGTAAATTTATTTTCTATTTAAGAAAATATATGATGTGCAATTATTATTATTTTTTCTTTCAAATCTATGCATTAATATAACCTTTAAGGAAGCATGTTATTAAAAAAAATAAATATTTTTAAATCTTCGTAATAGCAATAATTTAATATAAGTTACCTGCAATTTAATATTTTGATATTCTCTGTTCTGCTTTAAAAGCACAATGTTGGAAACAACTACATCTAGACTAGAGCAAATATCAGATTACTCAACTATATAATAGTAAATATCATGCTAAAATTTTTTTTTTTTTTTTCAAGAGCTTTACATCATTGTACAGACTTTTATATTTTTATATTAACTTAAATACCGCATTTGCATGTTTTGTTAACTAATCAAAAACTATGAATTATTAATAGATGTTTTGAATATTAATCAAGATTTAGCATACAGTATTCTTATACTAAGGTACCTAAGTGTTGCAAATATTGTAAGTTTTGTAATAATTGTTATTACATTATTCTCATAATTTTGTACATTTTATTTCGTTTTTTAATAGAATTAAAAAAAAAACTCAAAATATTTAGTGATTTGTTTACTTCATTATAAGTTCTACCACTGGATTTTATTTTTCACTGTAATGATTAAGAAATGGTATTTATTTGGGGATCGCAATTCAATTGATATTTAATTTAATTGATATAAATAAAACTTCAAAAAATCAGCCGTTTCAGTAACTTCCACTATTATTTCTAACCAAAATAAATTTAGGTTAATAACAAAATCTGTTAAGACACCTTAAGAAAAAAAATAAAACAATTTTTACGTATAATAATGTATAACTTATATTTCACAAACATGGATATCCATATCACAGTAAAAGTATTTTGTACGATCTTCTCATCAAACATTTTATAACCAGTAAATGTGCTAATTTTATAAAAATAATAATAAATAATAATAATTTGACTATAATATGTGTGTACGCATATAAATGAACATATTTACACACATAAAAATAGTATACTCAACTCAATTTTATAATTCGAAACATGCACCGCGATAATAACAAAGTTAACTATATTAAAAAAAAAAAAAAAAAAAAAAAAACATAAGTAAAATATATAATAACTTGTTACAGTAACATAATAAATAATTTGATTTTGAAGAAGTGTAAATCAGATTTCATACAGGTGGGAAAAATTAAAGCTGATGATTTAACTTCTTCAAAGTCATTAAAAAATAATCAAATATATTAAATTTATTTGTAATCATATTTCATAAAATTTAACAAAAATATTTAAAAATTATTCTTACGATCCCTGTAATTCAAACACTAAACTAAACACACAGAAAATAAATAATACATAGGTAACAAGAAATTGTCTTTTGAAAAAAATAATAATAATAAGGGCCATTCTTACAATGTCCGGTTAAGTGTCAGTTAAGACTAACCGGTAGAATTCTGTTGGTTACACATGATAAATTCTTCTGGTTAGTGTTATCAGGCACTAACCGAACATTGTAAGAACGGCCCTAAAGGTACATTCAATTATAATTATAAATATATATGTGTAGTATGTACGTTATACATTTCAATTATTAAAAATGTTTTATTTATTAGAATGGTTTATCATAAAACACGGAGTTTGCATATAAAAACGGACGGACAATTTAAAAACATACACATTGACTATTGATTATAGTATAAATTGATAAGAAAAACAAAATTGATTTTATAAAATTTTTGTTTTGGTGTTAAAAAAAATTTATTTAGAAAATATAATTAAAAATTATAATGCCATTAAGGGAGTTAATAAGATTTTAACTAACCATTACCTATCTAAAGAATTCACATAGCGCGAATTTTCAACTACAGATGCATCTGAAACGTTAGATATAACTGGTACATTTGGCAAGTCCTTATTATTCGATTTTGAAGTACTATCTGCCAATGGGGCATCTTTTGATAGTTGTTCTGGAATAGATGTGTTCAATAAATCACCATTTGTTTTATCAGCCACCTCTTGATCTTTTAAATTAGAATCTAAATCAATAATTTACCATCATTTGTACATAAATCAAATAAAAAAGTACTATAATTCTTACGTGGCAAATTTTCTACCAAAGAAATTGTATTATCTGGCAATTCAAATACAGGCAAAATATTTTCTGTACTTTGTTCAATTACATCAGAAAATAATTCATTTTTGATCATTGGTTCTCCATTAGTTACCATTGATTCTTCAAAACTTGAATCAAAATTGGCCCAACCAGTTTCAAGTCTTGGGGTAGGTTCTTTAATGTTGTCTCCCCAAGGACATAAAGGTAAAGCACTAGAAGCTAAATGACAAAAGAAATTGTTTAAAATTTAAATTATGGTTGTATCAACTACTTTGTAACTATTATTTATATAATTAATTAAAGAAAATCAATTATAAATGAACAGAAGCAGATTTCAACTATGTTCATAAAATATTTAAGCCATTTCCAAGACTTATAAATTGTAGTACTTACCATTGATAGAACTATTATCAATTTTCATTTCACTGGATGCTTTTGCATTTAATTGAGATCTAAATGTTTCCCAATCTGAGGTTTCTGGCGACCAAAACCTTCAAAAAATATGTTATATATTATCATAAGCATAATTTTTAATAATATATTAATTATGGAACTTACAAATTGCAATCCTTTGACATTAAATTGTCTGATTTATCATAAGAATTATTAAAAATATTAACACCATAATCTCTTTTAGGAGGACTTAAATCAGGATCCTCCCACAATTGATTGTTAAATAAACCTAAGGCTCCAGACTGATCAATACTTGTATCCTTGTATTCTGATGATCCAATATTAATTTCCGATGATCTCACTGAACACATACGATTAAACATTTCTGCTTGCACTTCCATTGAGTCCCTTGAAAATAAAATCAAAAGAATTTTATGAAATTATAGAAATCTAACGAAATTAAACTAATTTACTTGTCATCATCATCTTCATCATCATCATCATCAAAATTTATATCAACTCTTGATATACCAAGCTCATTGTCATTGCTATTAAATTCTATTTCAGATCGTCCATAAATTGCTTCATCTTCAATTTCCTTTCTACTATCTGTTGTGGCAATTTCATCTCGAGGATGTAGACCACCCTTTAAATACCCATAATATAAATTAATTTAAATAAATGTACATATTTACATGGTAAATAATTTTCATAAAACATTAACATCTCAAATGTAACATTACATATTACATCTAATAAGTATATACACACCAAACAAGAAGAAATTCTTTCCTCATTGTCTTCTAATGTAGTAGATGTAAAAGAATCCCAACGATTTACAATATCACTATCTAACGTATTCACAATAATTCCCCGAAAATGATCCGAATAAATTGCTTCAGTATTATGTAAACTTTTAGCAATTATAGCTAAATGAGCAATATACCCTTTTCTTTTTTTTCCTGGCTTAATACTAGAATAAAAAAAGTCTATTTTAATATTTTATTTAATAAACTTATTATTTTTAAGTATTTTTAAGACAATTTATATAATATTTATAATATTTTATTTTAACAATATTTAGAACAGTTTATCTAGATCAGTGGTTCCCAAACTTTATCGACAATGGCACCCTTAAAAATAGGTTGTATTTCGCGGGAACCCCAATGTATTCAGTTCCAACTCAACTAAAATTTTTATATATTTTTTCCAAATATAATATAAAATAATTTTCTCAATAATCATAAAAATCTGGTGAAACCGCGGAACACACTTTGGGGAACGCTGATCTAGAAGATATACAAATATAATTATACTTAAAAATTCAATAGCACCCACTCCCAAAAGCTCAACAAGGTTATATATTCTAATTTCATTCTAGACTCTAGAATGAAATTAGAATATATTTTGTGAATCTAGAATTATGTGTTTCTAGAATCTAGAGCAGTTTCATACTTACCATATTTCGTTTTCAAGAATACTTTCAATTAATTTACAATCTTTGATAACCTATAAAAAAAATATATTGTTAAGTTTAATATATACAACGAAACCACAGCAAATATTTTATATTTTATTTTCTTACATGAGCTATAAATGTGCTGTTTTCTGCAACTGAGTGATTACAACACATAACTTCATGGAAGCATTGAACTACTTGAGTATGTAAAAAATTATTTAATTCATAACAAAAAAAGCAATCCTAAAATAAAAATTTGGTAAATAAATATTTTTAAACCAAATACACAGTGAAATAATTGTATTATTATATTTATCATGTAAGTGTGCAATAATTATTTATCTATTAATAATTCAATAACACTTTATTAACACAATAAACCAATTTTATACTACAAATTTCACTACTATAAGGAAAACCTGAAAACTAATAAATAGAGCTTTCAAGTAAACTCAGGGCATAATAGTATTTTTAAACTATATATGCTTATTAATGTTTTGAAATAAATTTTTTATCAACCATCTCTTTTTCTAAGTTATTCTAAATCTCAAGCAACAAATTATAAAAATTTAAATATTATTTATAAATGATAAGTGTTTAACATAATAATTTGTTTAATATTAATGAAATACTTACAAGAAGAACTTTAATTGTATTAAGTTGAGCAAATCGTTCATTTATTTGTTGATTATGCATACTTAGTAATGAACTTATCAATTTGACGATTTGCAAACGTACATTACCAAAAGGATTTTTAATTACATTATCCATTGATTCCAAACTTTCAATCTAAATTAAAATGTGCACAATTTTAATAAAATATTAATTATTTTTGAAGTCTTAAAACTTTTAACACTTATAATATGATAATACTAAAAATAGTATTATATACAAAATGTAATATATTATGATACAACATTAACAAAATTTTTAATGTTTTAATACAGAATTGTACATTAATACACTTAAAATGTACCTTAGGAGGGATCAACAAAACATTGTGAATATGTTCTAAAAATGGTAAGATTGTAATACATAAAATTTCAGCCATTGACTGTTTTTTGTTATACACCTCATTAGAATCTTCACTTCTAGAGAAAAAAAAAAACAAATCAATTTTTTTACATATTATTTATATAATTAAGTAAGGCAACTAACTTGAACTTAGTAGCCATTAATAAAGTTTGCAAAATTGAAATACCACTCAATAATGTACTTTCAGTCTTCTCAGTTTGACCAAAGATTTTCACTAATACCATGTTTACAGTCTCTGGTCTATTTTATTAAAAATATATTTAAATATAACTCTTAAAATCATTAACTATATATCTTACGATTCAATTGAAATAACAAGTGGATTTTGTTCAAGAGGATGTAATTCTGATGCAACTTCAATTGCACATATTGTTTCTGCTGCATTCAATTGTCTAATAGAACTATTTTTTGAATCTAGAGAGTCAACTAATTTTAAAATTAGTTGTTCTTTTTCAAAAAGCTAAAAAACAAACATATAAGTGTTTCCATATTTAAATATATAATATCAAAATATAATAAAAAAATACAATTAAGATAAAAGAAATTAGTATATTTACTGTAAATATGTTACTCCGTAAAGGAGGTCCTTCTAATAGAGTTGATATTTTAATAATGAGATCCATTATAGCAGATGTATCAAGATGTTTAAGCAGTAAATCAATAAAATTTCCTTTATCTGTTACTTTTTCGAGTGCTTTAAGACAGTTAAACTGATATGTATACCAATCCTATAATTTGATTAAAAATAAACAATAATACATTTTTATTTTATTTTATACAGTAGAAAAATATTTGATATTAATAAGGTATTTTATGGTAACAAATCATAAAATAGAAATAGTTGTAAAAATTACTGATGCTAGAGGTTTACTTTAATTTAAAGATTAGTCACATTATTTAATTTATTAATTAGATCAATATTTAAATTTAATCATGAAATACATACTTGAGTTCCTGTTTTTAATATGAGACTACATAAAGTTCGACTAAAATATGATGCCATTAATGAATTAAGTGGGGGTTCATTGTCTTCCAAGAAACTAAAAAAACATTTCCAAATGTCTTCCTCATGTGAAAGAACATTATACATAGGTTGAATATCACTAGTTAATATTTCACAGGCTAGATTTGGCAAAACAAAGCGCGTTTCTGGTTTTTCATTTTCTTGAGGTTCTTGTGTAACAAGACGGACTAATGCCAATGCAACATCAGGTTTTGTTAAACTATAATAAATAAATTGTAATTCAATATAAAAATTTAATAGCAAAATAAAAGAAGTCCTTATTAAAAAAATAAAACAAGGATGATGAATAAATTAAAACCTAGTTCCCAAATATATTAATAAACAGGTCAATAAATTAATATTATAGGAAGACGAAGGCAAGTAAGAACACAAATCTGCAAATTGAAAAAATAATGGATTTTTTAAGCCCAACCTTCCAATAGGACAAATTTCTGTTAAACAATAATAAAGACAGGAAAATTAAAATCTATCTTTGAGGTTTTAGTATTGAATACATAAAGCTTCTAATCAAAGTGGATATTCAATGCTATACCATTCGCATAAAATCATATTAGTTGAGCATGAGCATAATCTATTATTTTAGGTAACTTGCCAACAAAGAACTATTAGAAATGAAAATTCAATTAATAGATATTAAAATTACATTGAGAAATAAGTAATTAATTCAATAACTAAAAAAAAATTCATACAAAAAATAGTTTTTTTAAAAAAAATTTAGTTAAAAATAGGTTAAATTCACAAAAAAATAGTTAAATATATTTTATAAACTTTATATATTTTCTGTACAAGTAATTTAATTATATTAAAAATAATTAGATATAATATTACTAAAAAATAAAATTACACAATTTATTAACAGCTATAATGAGCTAATGCAATAAAAATTGTATGGTACACATTGTATATATTGCTTTCATAGGTTTTATATTTTTGAATTATTGAGGAAGTTGAAGAAGATCCTCAAAAAAAAAACAAATACATAATATGTACATCTTAAAACCTATATATGAAGAAAAAAAGTGTAATGATAAGTTTTCAGAAAAGTAATCATTAATATTCAAGTCTGTTTTCTATAAAACAATCAACAAAATAATAGGCAAATACTTTTTTAAACTGATTTGGAGAAATGTCAAAAAAATTAGATTTTGGCAAACACTAGGTACTGTGTAATAAAAAAAAATTCATAGAAGAAATAGTAAATGCTATAAAGAAAACTAATAAGCATATATGTAAATACCTACCCCCCTGAACGTAGAAAATTTCAAAGAATGACAGTGACAATTAAAAACTAGGCATAACAATTAACTATCAATATAAAATTTATCAACCAACTTTTTTGCATTTAGAAATATTCTTATATTTTAAAATAAAAAACTACCAGTCATTGAAAAGCATTAATATTAATTTTTTACCTAATAATCAAATACAAGAATAAAAGATGTGAGTATATATTTTAAATTATGTTGTTGTATTACATAAAGGATTATTTTTTTTTTTGTTTTGCAAAGCAAATCTCATTTTCTTAATATGAAAGTAAAATTTGATTTTTATATTGTAGACTCACATTTTATTCAAGATATATATATCATAATATGTATTATGTAGGAACTTGACACATTGAACTCGTAGCATATTAACTATTATATTAACTTGAATTAACTTTCTAGGTGGTTATATCCTATCAAAACAGTTCACTTTAAATAATCTATAGAGGCCAATCCCTACCCTAATAATTTATACAAAACAATTAGATTCTGAGCAAAGCATTGGATTAAGGTAATATGTTTTTATGTACATAATCATGAGTCAAGTATGTCATTGTAAAAATGATTTGGTCTACTCAAAATTATATTCGCCCATCACTATTTTCTTATCAGTATTTTAAAAATCAGTTGTTAATACAAATATGTACAGCAAACTGTATATGGGTAACAATAAAAAAAAAAAAACCATTATTGTAGTCAACTCTAGAAATATTTTTTTATATTTATGGTATTTTTCGATCATTAGCACTTTAAAATGTGAAAATATCTTCACTACCAATAATATTTGATAAGTCTCTCTCAACTCTTATAAATAAAACTTAGAATTTACTTGAAAACTATAAATTTTGACTAGATTACTTTTTTTTTCAAATAACAAAAATGTAATTTTTATTATTAGTACTTACAAGTCTATTAGTTTTCTGTTCTGACCCTTAAGCTCCTCTAAGAGATTTTGTTCTCTCATAAGATCATCAAGGCACAAATCCTAGAACATAATGGCATTAACTTGACAATATTATGAAAATAACAATAATTTACCTCTCTATCAAAAATTGAATCCCAATTGGATGCAGGATTATTTTTCCAATACATGATGAATATCACAGGTTCAATTCAAATTAAAAAAATTTACTATAAGTTATTAATAAAATCACACACTTATTGATAATGAGTGAAAATAGAAAGAATATTTATCACAACAGATAACTCGAAAAGAAAATGTTAATTGAACCACTTCCAAAAAATTGGTTATCACATATGGAATATCCCTGAATGTCCGATTCCGATATAAAACGAAAATTGTAAACGTTTAAATGCACAACTAAACATGCATTATAGTAATTTAACACACGTCCGTGTTATACATATAGATATAAATATATATATTCTACGGAACTAATTAGTAAAAAAAAGAAGAGTAAAAGGGGACTTTAAATTTAAGGAAAACAAATTTCTAAGTGACAAATACGTCGTATCAACTATCACGAAATGGCGGTCGCAATTTTTTTTACAGTGTGGACATTACCGTAAAAAAATAATTAGTTGAAAATATTTTTAAAAAACACTTAGATATTATTTCAGTATAATAAGATAATGTAATTTGTCACTACAATGTTTGAAATGTTTGAGTCACAGCTTCTGCGCTACCGTTGTTGACTTGTAGTTCGTGGTTTAAATTATTACTTATTACTTTTTATATGTAAACGGAACATTTAGTTATGTACACTGCTATATTAGTGTATCTATAGCCATTGTTATTTATATGCAAGATCTATAAAGAGGTTTTTTATAAATCTTGATGTAAATGTAGAAGGCTGATAGAATCGAATATTCGAATAGCAACGAGCTAAATTAAATGGATAATTCTTCTTTCTTGGTTTCGGCCATTCAAGTCCATACCACAGAATATTATACTTGTTAGTTGTTATTCTATGACCATACCTCTTAATACTGCCATCTATCTCGTATCTTCTGCTTATACCCGCCAATGATTATTTCGTTCCACTGTTACAACATTCTAACAACGCAATCTTCCCATCTTAAACAGTTAAACATGGTATTCAAAGAGGTTTCCTCCTTTCTGGGTTATCCTCGTATTATTTTTCTAATCAGCGACTATTGCTTTCTCCAAACATGTCTTCTTTTGTTATTTTGTTTCAGCATATTTGGTCACTGGAAAAAGGATTAGTGTTCATCGTTGTGGTTTTCTCCATTCATTTTTGCATTAAAGTATGTCCCTGCATTTACCCGAGTACTTTGCTTTCAAATACTATTATATTTGTTTTTCAGTTTTTCTTAAAGATCATGTTTCTTCATAAAGAACATAGTTAAGTACATTCTAACTTTTGAGTTCTTAGATATAATAGCTCTTAATCAAACAATTTTACTTGGTTCATATAAACATTTATTTGCTGATGGTAATCCTATTGATATTTTTTTAGATTCTGAACGGAGTGATGGAATCTATTGGTTTTACAATGTGCGTTTTTTTTTTTTTTTATGTGTCTGTGGACACGATTTTTGGTAGTAAAAATGCTTCGATTTTCTTAAACAGCAACTTTTCTGATAGGAAAGTGAATGTAGATGGTACTTGGGCAAGTCAAAAATCCAACTTTTTCAATACTTTTTTAAAAAATCAAAAAAAAACGATAAAAAAATTACGAAAAAACGGGAAATTTTAAGCAAAATCACGTTTTTACAAACTACATTTTTTTAAAATGCTCTAACTCAAAAACAAAAAACCGCAACAACTTGAAATTTTCACCAAATCTTTATATTTGCGTTTACTATACATTGTTATGTTTTCAGAGTATTTTGACATTTTGACTTATTTATAGAAAATTTAAATTTTCGAAAAATTGCAAATTTTTTTTTTTTAAACATTTATAAAATTTAATTGGCAGACCGAAAACTTTTGAAAATTTAATACAAGGTTTATAATAAGTTAAAATTATCGTCACTAAAAATTATCGGAGATCGTTTCACTCAATTTTTTTTTTATAAGCCCATAAAATTAAAATTTGTATAAAATGTGTTAAAATCGCAATAATTTGCAAGTTATTTTGTAGTTGAAAATTCATAAAATTTTTTCTGTTTATAACTAAGGTTCAAAATTTTAACACTAGGTTATCTATAAGCTACTCTTCATAAATATATAATAAAAAGTTCTACTGGACTTAAAGAAAAATTTTTATGACTGTTGGAAATTTAAATTTTTACGAAATTGCATAAAATAGCGATTTATCCTCAAACGATTTTAAATATTTGTTATAATTCAAAAAGTATAAGTCGCAAAAACTTGAAATTTTTACCAGCGATTGAGATTGGCATTTCCTTTATGTCATATTATTTTCAAAATATTATATTGATTTTTAAGCCACTTATAGGTATTTAAATTATTCGAATTTTTTAATCTTTTTTTTTTATAATCGGTGATAAAAATAATTTGACTCATACAAAATACTTGGAAATTTAATAGAAGATTCCACACAAGTTATTTTTACAAGACTATCAGAAGGAAATATGAAGAAATATTATAATTTTTTAAATCAGTACATTTAAATATCAAGTTGTTACTTTATTTTATTTTAATAAAATGTTTATTTTGTATTTTGATTAAAAAAGATTGATTTATTACACCGACTAGTGACTATCTACTTTTTTTACACAATGTAGGTACAAGGTTTTAAGTAAAAGGTAGTAAGTTCTAAGTAGTAGGTACTAGATAGTAATGTACATTGTACAGCAGTGGTCTTTAACCATTTCAATATATAGCCAGGTATCATTAGTAAAGTTGTATTTTAAATGGGCTTGGACTTCAAAAGTTAGGCCTGTGCAGGACTCTAGTAAGCATATTAAGTGTTCTTTCTAACCACAATTGTCATTAATAACATACATAGATTAAGGATCTACAAATAAAAGTAGATTACCTATAGAGAATATCATTTATAATGAAGTGATTTTTTTTTTTTTTTTTTTTGTTACAAAACATCATTGGTCTTTCAGTTTTTAGAAAAAAAAAAAAACAAAAATGTTTATTTGTGAAAATAAATAACAGTATATTATAATATTTTAAATTATAGCAGAATGTATATAATACTTAACTTATAGAAATACCTTAATTATTATTTATTTAATGAATTAAAATTGTTATTTAATAAAATTTATAATTAAATAAGCATTACAAATGAAATATCATAGATAAAACAAAAATAATCAAACTTTTAAATTGAATATTGAAGTTAAGAAGCCAAAATGATGTAGATCTCAATAAATATAATGATGAAATAAATTACATTTATAATTCACCATATAACTTGAGTAGATCTTCGGAAAGGATCATTGACAATGATTTTCCAGTAAAATCTCTTTTGTACATGCGCAAAAGTTTCACAATCTCTTCTTTCACTTCTAAAAACATTTTAAATATATTATATGGAAGAAAAATTAAATACATGTTAATTTAATTTAAATCACCCCCATCATAAACTTTACCAGATTTCCTTTTCAATAAAAAAATTAAACTTAATAACCAAATTATACATTGAAATTAAACATAAGGTGATATGTTAAGCAAATTAACCTACTATTTTGGTCCTAAAAATACTAAAATTTGGATTTAATTTTTAATTTTTTTACAGTATGGTCAGTGTAAAAATTTTTATTTTTCAAATGGCAATACTTTTTTACTGTGGTATACCATTGGGATTATATTTCTGTGAATTTTGATGAACTAAAATCAAAATTCAAACGAGTATTTTTTTGAATTACTTTAACACAAGTATTAAGGAAATATTCCTATAATACGTAAAATTGTGATGTAATTTTTCAGCACATTTGCTGCTGATTTGAGAGTGTGAATTAAATTCACAATCTCTAATATAACAATACGCACTAACTGTATGATGATAACAATTAACATATTATACCTATTTTATTAATTACTATGTAATATGTTATATTACCATACCTATAAGTATACATTGAATCGGATAATGTGAGTTATCAATATTACTTTAACACTAGTATGTACTAACCAAGTTCCACATTATTTTATAACTGCATAATGTTGAAGCTTTAAAGTAAAGCTAGCCATTAGATACCTAATTGATTTAGCACCTTCACTGACAACTTTAAATTTGAATAATTCAGAAAGTACTCGTCTGAAATTTGACTATGCTAAATCAAAAGTTCCATAAAAATTAACTGAATATTATTTTGTGTAAAAAATATGGGAAACCTATTTGAAAAACAAAGTTTTTATAGCTACAGGACATCCTTAGGTTGACATAAAAAAAAAAATAGAGGAATATATAGTTTTAAGGGAAACTTGAAGATTATAAAAAAATATTTAAAATTAAGCATTTTTACATACTAAAAAGTGGGTGAACCTGCTTAACAAACATCCTGTATTATTCAATATTCATATTACCATTTTCGCAGTATTTCCTTTTATCATTTAATGTAACTAATGATGCTTTGATAACTGCATCTGAAAGAGTAACCATATAAGGGTTACCAATTTCATACAAATATACCAAACACCGGAAAACTGTCAGGTTTTCAACAAAATCTTCATGTAATGGAAGGTAATTGATCATAACAGGTAGCACCTTAAACAATTAAATTATATTTATTAATAAATTTATATTTATATAACTAAAGTATTTATTTAAAGTAGACCTTAGCCATTTTTGTTAGCAAATTTATTAATAATAGTACTATTACTAAGAGATTGTAAATAATCAGAACAACTATTAAATAAATAATACTTAAAAGTTATTAAGTAAAATGACAGTTTAGGTCACAATGTAAATAAGTTAAATAAAAAATGTGATTTCAAAATATTTTACCACTAAATCACATTTTAACACTTTATCCTATAACTAATTACCAACTTATAAATTTATAAAAAATATTGATTTGATTTTGATCAGACACTAAGAACTAAAGAATTATACCAAAATAATTAATTACATGATCAAGAGGTACTCTTTCAATGCTAGTAATTATCATACGTGATAAAGCTCCATATACATTATCTAGTACTTTTGATCTTTGTTCATTAGTAACCACTTCAGATAATGTATTTAATATTGTAGGATAGTACCTATAAAATTATATAAAATATTTTATTTTTTTATCACATATAATATTGATAAAACTTGAATAAAATGTAAATACTAACTTGTATATTGATGTTTTTCCATAAAAAGCAATTTCTCCAAGAGCAAAAATAGCATTATTTCTTACAGAATCATCTTCATCTCCAGTAAGTGGGATTACAAGTGAAAACATAACTTCAGACAATTCACCAACATTTTCTCCTAAACCTTTTACAGACTCCCCAATTATGGCTAACCCTGTAGCTCGTAATATATCAGATGAGTTTTTCGACTAAATAACAAAAGATCAAAATTAATAAAACAAATTTGAAATTATTTGAAATTATTATTTAATTATAATTAATAATTAAAATATACCAATAATTTTTTGAGCAAAGGCATAAATGAAATAAAATACTCTATAAAAGCTTGTGGTGAAATGACATAGCTTAAATTTGAAATAACATTTCCTGCATATTCTATAGGCAATTCATTGTTTTCACTATCTAACTCATCTAATTCACCAGGATTATTTCCATCTCCTATCTAAAATTAAACAAAAGTAAAAATGTTAACAGGACTAATTGTTTTTATTCAACATCGAAGAGTTACTATATTAAAATACTTTATACTTGTATTTACTTTTAATGCTACAATATTTTTAGCAAGCATCATAATTGGTTCAGCATACTTAATCATTTTACTTTTTATTTGTTTCAACATATCAGCCAGTACATCTAAGAATGTTATATCTAAAGCTTCCAATCCATCTTCTTTGACTTTTTTCTCTCCATAACACAAAAATCTTTCCAAACCTTTTTCTAAGCCTAATAAAAATAATTGAAATATAGTCTCTAAACAATAATTAGATAAATTAAACATAAATAAAAAATGTAGCCAAATATATCTTAGTATAATATAAATAACTTGTATGTGTTGTCTCCATCTAACAAATGTACAACTTAGCAAATCATCATTCAGTAAAACTAATTTTGTGTTAGCTTTAGTATTATAGTAAACTGACCTGTTATTTAACTTAAAGGGAATAATTAAGTGTCAAAAAACTCTATTGTAGCTCACACAAAATTAGTTCCTACTATACTTAGATTTGCTATGTTGACGGATACAAAAGATATGAGTAATGGCAGTCTCTTAGTACTCTTTATATACATATGCAATAACTTTTGTTCTATCTATTATTTTTCATATATTTTAATTTTGGAACTTAAATTTAAAAATCTAAAATTATATTTAACTATTAAAAAAATCAAAATAGCTTCAGAGTTAACCAAATTTATATAAAACTTTGGTCATTAATTTATTATGATTTTTTAAACTTTTTGAAAATTTTAATTTAATAATTAAAATTATTATATATTCTATCAAGATTACAGATTATATTAGGTCTAATCTAAATTGATGGTGATATACAATATTATTAGCTTTTTCATAAACTTAAAAAGAAATAGTAAAAATCTACTAGTTTACAAACATTTTTCTACGATGTAACAAAATGACTGTTATAAATTCTTCACCTTCACCTTTCTTTCAACAATTTGGGAAAGGCCATGTTTGCCTTAAAAATTTGGCCTCTGCTTTTCTTGATTTTCTACATCTCTTACACACTATGAATTTTTAAATGTCTTTAAATGTCACTATTCCCCTATGAATTGCTGATTTATGATTTTTTTTTTAACATTTTTTTTTAAAAATTTGGGTTTCAGAAATAACATAAATGATTGAACTTAATGTAACGCCGTCATATATAATTTATCAAAAAAAAAAAAAAGTGAAATATAATAAATAAAACAAGTTATTGTATTTATTAGATCATTCTGAAACATTCTGAATTAATATAAAATAAATATGCTTATAAAGCAAAATTTAAAAAATTAGAAAAAGACATTTTATTTACTGCATGAATAAACATATTTATGTACATAGGAAATCGCTCCAACCACTTAAATTACTTCTTTGATGAATTATATATGCTTGTTGTCATCAAAAGCTTTTCATTAATGTTGTTGACTAAACTATTGTATCTACATATGAAACGGTTTTCATATCAACTGTTATACAAAATCAGTCAGATATGCTTTTCATGAATCCAGCCCAAAAATATATATATATATCTTTAAAAAAACTAAAAAAACACGCAATATCTATGTAACTACTTATTTACTGTTATTTTTCTAGAACTTATAACTTATTTAAAACTGATTAACTGCTTATGTGTCACAAGCCATGGTATTATGTATATTTTATATCAACAATATAAAGGTAATACCAAACAATTACATACAATTATTTTGGTAAGTATTAGACTAAAATTTAAACCTATTGTAGTTATCATTAAAAATATATTTAAGATAATAATTCAATAAATCAACAAAAAATGATTTAAACTTACATTCTTGACTACTGCTATCAGATAATTTTGAATAATATATGCAAAGTTGTCCATACGCTTCAAGTACAGAATCGATAGTATCTTCATCATCTTCATCTAATAACTTTGATACTACTTCAAAACTTTTATTTAAATAGGGTACAAATTGTTCCCTAACATCAATACAAAAATTTAAAATTAATCAAACATAGTGTTAGTTATTATTTTTACTGTACATATTTACTATGTAAATAGTAATTAAATTATCAATTATTAATTTTTACCCAGCGATTTGAGCAATTTGAGCAATTGTTTCACAAGCATTATCTTTTTCTTCCAATACATGAGCATCAATATAGCCTAATTAACATAAAAAATTGATTTAAAGATTTATCAAAATGAAATTAATTTAACTACTTACAGTTATCATTATCAGTATCATTGCTACCATCATCTTCAGTTGTTAATGATTCTTCATCGTCACTACTATATGCATTATAACTTTTTTTCTGAAATTTCATATATATTTTTATGAAATTAATCATTTATTTATAAACACTTCAATAAAAATTGAACTATTACCTCTAAATTTACACAATTATTAACAATTAAACTATTGTCCAAACTCGTTAAAACACTTTGCATTACAACATCCATGTATGGTGTCAAATGATTTATAGATACTTTGGCTACAGTACTAAAAAGACCATAACATACTGCACGAACTTCTGGTTGATCATCCTTAGCTGCTTGTAATAAAGCTAATCCACATTTCAAACTAGAATCCAAATAAGGTTCAAATACCTTTGGGTCAAGAGCTTCCACAAATTCAGATAATAATTCTAAATCGTTATAAAAGGTACAAAAAAATTACTACTAAGTAAATAATATCATTATTTGAATTCAGCACTACTTACGTATAACCATGACCTGCAGAGGTTCAAGAGTTATGTCTATTCCCGGGGTTAGATAAACATTAAGATTTTCCATAACTGGGATAAAGTAAGGTGTAACACAAGAATTACTTGACTTAACTAAATAAAATATACAAGCATAAATTATAATTTTTAGCAAAATGATTAACACTTTTATATTTAAAAACAAAAATAGTTTACCAATACTACACATAATAGTAATTGCTTTGTCCTTAAGTTCAATACAACATTGTTCATTTTTTATAATATCTAACACAATTGTAGTCATTTCTGGTAGATATTCTTCAATTCCATCTCCTTCCATACTTTCAATAAACTTATCAAGTGCATAGAAAATCATACGAACTTCAGAACTACACTCTGGTTTAGTATATTCAACTATTAACTTTTCTTTAAACATTTTCAATAACTCTGGTAGTATTTCAGAAGCATACATACTAACATGAGGCTAAAATAAATTATATGATATTATTTTACTTTATATATATATAACTTCATAAAATCAAAACTCATATTTACTTACTTGTACAAATTGAGAAACTTCTCCTAAAGCATACATGGCTGCTGATTTAACCATTTCGTTTGAACTGTTTAATCCCATTTTAATTGCAGTCACAAATTGTTTAAGATAGCTCTTTTTCAAATATTCAGAACATCCATCAGATACAAAAGCCATTGTCATAAAAGATGCTTTAAGACCATTAGGATCTTGAGAAGTATATGCTGCATCAATTAATTTTATCTAAATTCGTTAAAATACATTAATAAAAATATACATAGAATTCTAATTTCTCTAACGAAATCAGTATACCCTTAATTTTTAGAGGTTGGGAAGGAAGGGAGAGGGTATATATATAAAAAAAAAAAAAACGGTTTTGCATTTTCTTTAGTGTTTAAGCTATAGTATACATATAAATTTATTACTATTTTACAGTTATAACATTTAAAAATATTAGTTTTTGGATCGGAGAAACTATAAATTACTTTCTCCCCTGAACCAAATCAAAACAATAATAGCAAGTCATTATAAATAAAAAAAATAAACCTGATGATATATAATATTAAATAAAGAAAATAAATTCAACTCAGAAACAACCCAATGATAGAAGTATATTAGACATTAAAAAATATTGTTTAGATACAAAACAAATAAGATAAATTGAAAACTAAATTACTTATAGTTTAACTGGATATTGTGTTTGTGCTTTCTTATTTAAATTATTTTTAGGCACATTTAATTTTTATAAAATAAAACAATATAAATCACATTAAAAATATAGTACCTATTGTACTGACCTGAATAATAGCTAACAGTAAAATTATATTTAATACCACATAATTTCAAAACGTATTTTATAAAATAAAAAGTTAACAAAAAAATGTACACCCAATAGAGTATATTGTGAATAATAATGTTTTTTATAATAAGTAACGTAATTTTATTCACATGCAAGTATATTTCAAAAATATGATTTCAAATTTTGGCACTTGACCAGAAAGAGATTTATTAACTAACCCCTAATATATAACAATGGGTCCATTTTTAAGACACAGGTTTCAGTGTTCATTTTGTTAGGTTATCCAAATAATTGCTTCTTCAAAAATAAAATTTTACTAAGCAATAGGTAGCACCTAAAATGAAGTACTATAAAATATTCCACTCATAAAATTAAATTCAGTGGTTTATAACATGGAAAAAAAATCTCAAATTTATACAAGCATACATTTTATAAAATGTCAGGTTTTAAAATTGGAAAATATAATAATATACTACTTTTTTAAATTAGGTAATTATTATAATGACTGATGAGACACTTGTATAGAAAGTTAACATAAGACCCCATTGTTTTGTAATGCATTATATAATTGTATATTTAGTTAAAAATGTTTAACTGATTATTTAGGCTATCATTGTTTGTATCCATAAATAAAATAAAGATTAAGGGATATAATTACACCAAAATTATACTAAAAAAACTGGGAGTTTTGTTCTACTAAACAGTATGGGACTCGGCGTATACCTTGTTCATGGGATAAATTATTATAATGGAAATCATATTAAATTTGAATGCAATGATAAGTATTATTGCTTACGAAAACAATTCTGAACAGAGACGATATTTTAGTCTAGAAAAGATATATAAATATAATATAGTATGTTATATTTAGATTTTAATATTATGTCAATATTTGCACTTCAAATGCTTATAAAAAATAATTGTATTCATGTATTTCAATAGTTTTTGTATGGACAGTAAGAAAAATTTGTGGAATCTACCATTAAATTTTCAAGTATTTTTTTCCCCAACGACATTATTTTATCAATTAAAAAAAAAAAGTTAAAAATGTAATATTTGAAATGTCTATAAATACATTAAAATTAAGTAAAATATTTTGAAAAGAAAACAACTGGTAAAAGTTTCTATGACTTCTATATTGAATAATAACAAATATCTAAAATCGTTGTTTTGTGCAATTTCATAAAAATTTAAATTTAAGACTTTCATAAATTTTTTTTTCTGAAAGTCAGAATTTTTTTTACAATAATTATTTGAAAAAAAAAAAACGTATGGATAATTTTGTATTAAAATTTTGAACCTTAAGTATTAATACCAAAAACTTTATGAATTATCGAGATTTCATAAAAATTTATATATATATTATGAAAAATATTAGTGATTTTGATTTTTTTTTAATTGTGATAAGCATAACTTATAAAAATTCTTTTTGAACAGCCAAATTTTTTTTAATATTACAAAAAATAATACTTAGAAAGTTTCAACATTTCAACTGTTTATAAATAGGTCAAAAAACTTCAAAAACTTAATATACTTCTATACGATGTATAGAAAACGCTAATATTAACTTTCGGTGAAAATTTCAAGTATTTGTGGTCTTGCATAAAAATGCCAGTTTTTCCGTAATTTTTTTTATGGATTTTCCCAACAATTTTAAAATTTTTTTACCTTTGACTTCCCTAAGTACCAACTAGATTCACTTTCCTTTCAAAAAAGTTGCTATATAAGGAAATCAAAATATTTTTACTGCTCCAAAAGTAATACAAAAAAAAAAAAGTTTAAAAAAAAACAAATCATATTAAAAACAATACATTCATCATTTCATTCATAATCTACTACTATATAAAATAAAATTATATTATAAGATTTTAAGTAAAAAAAAAAATTGAATTTATTTATTATTTTCTTACCAATATTGGCATGAAAGTGGGGGCTGATATTTCATCAGAAATAGCTGTCATACATTCACCTGCAGAATTCATTGGATTTAATGCATACTCTTCTAAGAACCAAGTATCATCATCCGATTCTTCACTTAAAATAGTGAACATTAATTCAATTATGGGTTGCAATAAATTTAACTTCACTAAAACCTAAAAATAAGGGGAATAAATTTAATTCAAAGTACTGGTTAAATAATTTTAAATTAAAACATTTAATAAAATTAAACTAAGACAATTGTAATTGAAATGAATTCTTATTTATTTAAATAATTACTAAATAATTATTAAAAATTAGTTTTATTTTAGAATAATATATACAAATTAATGTAATAACCATTCTTCACATAGCCATTGTAGTGAACTAATAATAAAATGATAACAGAATCTATTCAACTGACTCTTACAAGGATGCTTCACCCTTATTGTCTATACCTTAAAAACATACAAGGCAAATTTGCATTTATTAGGACTTCATTTAGGTTACCATATGTCTTATGGAATTGTATTTAGGTTCTACCTTGGTGTACTGAAAATAATTGTTCCAGATTTGAGGAAAAAATTTAAATAGTTATTATATAATAGTTATATTTGTAAATAATTATAGGACAATGTTATTAAATCATAAAAATATTAAAGAGTTTAAGAGAACCAAATAGCATGCTTTGGGTAGGAAGTTAAGTTTAGTTATTTTTACATATTATAACCATAAATTGAAGTCAAATGAAGTAATGATTAGCAGATAGTCACCATTTTTTATGTTCACTGGTGAAAATGGCAATTATTTAAATGTGGTTACAAATGATAAATAACACTTAGAACTTCAAGAGATAGCTCAAAATAATTTTGCAATATGAACACATAATGCTAACATTGAACAATTTTTATTACAATTTAATGCAAAGTATAAAATCATATTAAGCTTGATACTGAGATAATTTTTAAATATGCTATTATAATTACCAAGACTTGATTGGAGTTTTAAAATTATAAACCCAATCATCATTAGTTTCATGAGTCAAAATTGTCTTCTAACAATAGGTTTTTTGATATATAAAATAAGACTAAATAGTTAAGACCAAGTACAAGCAAATAAATATTAATCTCCAATATAACTCTAATACACCAAAATCTAATAATGTAAATAAATAATGTAAATAAAGAATAAGTATAATTCAACAATACATTTTATCTAATTTGAATTGATAACTTTGCTACAAAAATAACTATATTTGTACAATATTTTAATCTTTAAGTTATGAATATATAAAATTGTAGTATTTAACAAATGCATCTTGTAAAACAATTAGATAAAAATATCAAAACAAAGTTGATTATTATTTAATATGATATAATATTTAACAGCATAATAATTAACGCTCGTTTAAACTGTAATTATACAACATATTAATCAATGCACAAATAATAATATTAAAAAAAAAGCCAAAAGAAAAGGTTACTTTATTACCTTTTAACTTTATTTTTTATATGCGTGAAAAACAAAACTCACCTTTTTTTTACTACGAATAATGGTTGAAATTAAATTAATTCCATTACATCTCAAAGTTTCATCTATATTTTTGTTACCAGCTATTTGTGCAGAAACTTGAACAATTGGCTTTAAATGTGGCATCAAAGCCTGAATAGAAAATTCACACATAGATCCAAGAAATTGGAAACAATCACAGGCATTGTCTGGATTATTTGTTGACAGAACTATTATAACTTCTAGCACACGAGGAACAGATTGTGAATATAATTGCATTACCTAAAATATAATTTTCTTTTCAAACATTCTTAACAATTTTAATTAACTTGCATACTTGAGGAGATTGAACAGATACTTCTAAAATATTATTCATTGAAGTAATTGTGTCATAAATGACCGGAGAATTACAATCCTCAGTACTACTCAGTGTTGTAATAAAATAATTCACAAATGTTGCGATATGAGGTTCAAACATTTGAGGAATATATTCAGATAAGTTTCTAATCACAAACATACCAAACTGTAAATTAAACAAAAATACATTACTAATTTTATAATATTCCTATGATTAAATTATGTAAAAATTACGCTTAATTAAATTTAGATATACTAAAAATCTAAGTAAGTACAATGCGTTACCCTCCACCTTAAGTTGGAATACCACTATGGCTGGTAATCCTTGCGATTCTGCTACTTTGTTACCTAAATTCTTCAACTCCATGTGATTCTATTTCTCCACCTCTTAATCTCCCTACAAATAATAGCTATCCTTACAAACTTCCTTCTAATTGCCACTTTACACTTGACGATATGTACAACTTGCACTTAACTCCCTAAAAAATAACAATTCTAATGGCCCTGATGGTATTTCTGCACGCTTACTTTTTAATTGTCAAGACTCCATAGTGTACCCTATATTCCTGCTCTTCAGGCGCTCACTCGACGAGGGTATTTTTTCTGCCGTGTGGAAAACCTGTTCTGTTACCCCTGTTTTTAAATCTGGTGATCCTGCACTTGTTTCTAACTACAGGCCTATTTCCATCCTCTCCCACATTTTAAATCTGCTTGAATCCATTGTACACACTAATATCAAAAGAAGTTTTACTCATATATTAGTGGCTGACCAGCATGGTTTTCGTCCTGGGATACCTACCACTTATACCCTAGCTTTCACATCGTACATTCTTGAAAGCTTAGAGTCCAATTGTCAAGTTGATGCCATATTCACTGACTTCAGTAAAGCTTTTGACTCTATTATCCATAGCCGTCTTATCTCCAAACTAGAATTACTCAGTATTGAGAATCCTTTACTATCATGGCTCCAATCTTATCTTAGTCCAAGAATGCAATTTGTAAAAATCCATGGTGCTACTTCAGACTTATCTATACCTCCTTCTGGAGTTCCCTAAGGTGGACATATTAGTCCTCTTCTGTCCATAATTTGCATCAACTCAATCAACAGTTACCTTTCATTCTCCAAAGTCCTTTTATTTGCTGATGACATTCTAAAGTTACTCCCATTTACCATCAACTTCAGTTAAATCTCGATTTCTTTTGTCTCTAAACTCAACATAAGACCTTACGCTCAATCTTATCAAGTGCCATAGTATGACATTCCATAGAAAGTGAATTCCTATTATTTTTCCTTATTCACTCAACGGCTCAAAAAGAAACACATTCCCGCTCGAACGTGTTTCTTCTGTCAAAGACCAGGGGATCTAAATAGCTCCTCTTTCTTTCAAACAGCATATTAATATTACTGTTAGTAGATCCTTAAAAGATCTAGTTTTCATAAAGCGCAACACCAGCCTTTTCATGTCTCTCACTTGTCTTCGTTTCCTTATTTCTTTCTTGTCCACTCTATTTGGGAGTATAGAATAGTTGTATGGCACTCATATTTGGCTAAAGACCAATTATGGTTAGAGCGAGTTCAAAACCGATTCTTGTCCTACGTTGCTTATCTACTCAAGATTGATCACACGGCCCATGACTATTCATCTTTTCTATCTTCCTTAAATATCCTTCTTCTTGCTTCTTGCCGTGTAGATACTGACCTCTCTTTTTAATGGCACAGTTGATGTCCCTGACCTCTCTTCTATCTCTTTCCGCATTTCGTACATTTCTATAGCTTGTCCCCTCTCACTGTTTCAACTATTCTCATAACCATCCTTCGCATAGAATGCTTCGCCTACTCGATAACTTCTAGATCCATACATGATATTTTAATTTATATATTAACATAAGTAAGTTAGTTTTTAGTTATATTATACACTAGCATGTATTGTTTATTATTGTATTAAATATTGTAATTTTTCTGTATTCACTTGTATTTTATCTCTTTAAATTGTCAATTAGCATTAAATAAACAAATAAATAGATACATACTTGTCTTTCATTAATATCATTGCTTTGGATATATGCATCAATAAAAGCATATAATTCATTCCAGTTACCTCTCATTAGTTCATGTTTAGCTAACACAGCTATCAGTTGAAGAATGTGTTTTTTAACATGAAGGCTAGGCTCTTCAATTATAGTTTTAATCATAAATTGTTTTATTCTAAATGTTACAAAATATAAATTGAAATATGAAATATTAGTAATATTACATGAAATAAATTATTAAGTGTTCATACTGTTCGCGGACTTCTTGAGATACATTCATCCAGGCATTACGTTTAAACAATTTTTTTCTCAGTACAAGAGCTGCATACTCTTTTAACTTGTCATTTTTACTAGTACTAACTAATGTACAAAGAGTAACGTAAGTTTGAGGATTTTTCAAAGCTAATGTCAATTCTTCAGTAGCCTAAGTACATAAAAAAAAATCAAAAATGTGTTACACTTAAAATCTATATTTAAAGGTAATTACTTTTTGTATAACTTCATTATTTGGTTCTAATAAACGTATCAAAATACCCTCTATCTCTGTGGTGTCCATTATCAATTATTTAAATTTTAAAAAGAAAATCTTCAGTCAATTTTAACTTTCAAGTAAGAAGGAATGATGAATTGACGAAACCACGAAACTGAAAGCAAAACACATGGCACACGGCTTTTGTTATCAGTTGACAGTTTTTAGAAAATTGGTTAAACGTGATAAATAAAAAGTAATGCCAACAGCCAAATTAACAATGCTGTTATGATGTACACCATAGATATATCAAACACGCGGCCCGTGGCTAATTTTTTTGTGTACACTAACCGCACAATGATAATTATTATATTGTCTTTTAGCGGTGTCACTGGTCTATACGGGCCACAATTCGTTGTAACCACGGCTGTAGATAGTTTTATTACTCTATGGAAGCGTTTCTCAATCTGTGGTACGCGTACCCCTGGTGGTACGTAAGAAGGTATAAGGGGGTACGTGAAAAAAAAAAGGGTAATGGCGGAAAAAATTACAATTGGTGTATTTTAAATGGTTTGTAATTTGTGAAATATTTAATAATGTGGCACAGCTGGACACTAGATTTTATCTTACCGGGTTACGTAACGTTCAATACAACGTCAATCATTTCAGATTTACGAGTTTACTTATCATCCAAGGAGCCAGATTTCAAAAAATTATGTGCCAGCAAACAAGCCCAAGGGTTTCATTGAAATTAAATTGTAAAGTTTATATTACTTTTATATATATGTATATATATATACGTACATTGTATGGCTAATTAAATTAATTAATAAATATTATTTTCAAATTTTCCATCATCGAACTTATATCATAATAAATATATAATATAATATAATATAATATATAATAAATTGACATTTGGGGGTACGTAATGCAGTGATGAGAGGTCAAGGGGTACGTACTACGTAAATGAAAAAAGGTTGAGAAACGCTGCTCTTATATTTTATTAAGCCGCGTACACTAGTAACATTTGTGCGTAACGTAACGTAACGCAACTTAGGCGCGTAACAGCAATCTATGTGTGTACATGAAGGCGTATCACCACCGCGTAACAAAAGTTGATATGCCGCGAAGTTACACTGCGTCCCACGAGTTGTCGGTAAATTTGAATCGCATCAAAAGATTGTTGCAAGGTGGGGTTACGAAAAGTGCGGACGTAAATTATACCGCTACAACGCATTATTTGTATTCTGAATGCCGTATACTTTTGAGTATCCTTCACGCTCTAATTCTTCTAATTTGTCATCCACATACACCACTCCAACACCAACTCCTCCAGAATCTTTATAAGTTCATTCACCTCAGGTAGACGACGAAGACATTTTAAGCTTTTCAATACTAAATTAAATTTATTTTTTTATACTTTGAGTTAATATACACTTTTATATATTAATAACATTATATTCTAATTAATAATATTATTAATATTATTACAATTTTCACATTTTAATGATACAGATAATATAATAATATAAAATTTTTTTTGAATAAATAATACACCCATATATTAATACATTTAAGTACAATGAAAATACAATATATCAAAATAAAAGTTATAAAAAAAATAATGAAAACTGTTAAGTAATTAGTAATTATAAAACGTTATTACGCGTAGTCATTTTGCCAGGCAACTTGTCCTTCATTTATGAAATAGTCACCCAATTCTTCACGGATTTCTTTCCCGACTAAAGGCGATCGACGAGCAACGTTTCTTAAATCTAGTAATGATGTTCTATTTTCATAGCCATTGTTTCTCCATGAACCATATACCAACTCGCCGTTTACATAATAGTCCATACTTCCATGTGGTGAGTAAATATTTGAAGAAGTAGAATTTCTCCTTAAAAAATTATGAAGATGTGCAACTGTTTTTACAATAATTTGAGTATTTTCTGGTTCCAACAGGATGGGTTTTCGAAGTACACGAAAAATCGATGCGCTAATTCCAAATACGTTCTCTACAACTCTTCTTGCTCTCGATAGCCTGTAGTTAAATATTCTTTGAAGAGAACCTTTGGGATAAACTCCAGAAAATACTTTCATCAGGTTTTCGTTTAAAGCAAACGCATCATCCCCAATAAAAAAATAACTTATTTCTTTTTCTCTATTTGATAAAGGTTCTGGTTTAGGAAATCACAGCTGTTTATTTTCGAGTTTTTTGTACAAAGTACAGTTTATAAAAACACCACCATCAGAAATTCTTCCCTGACAACCTATATCGACGAACACAAAATTATAATTTGCTTCGACTAAAGCAAAAAGAACAATGCCAAATGAATTTTTATAATTGAAAAATTCACTGCCGCTATTAATGGGTGCCTGAATAACAATGTGTTTGCCATCTAATGAACCCAAACAATGGGGGAAGTTCCAATTTTCCTCAAACTGTCGTTCAATATCTAACCAACCTTCTTCTGTGGATGGTATCTGAAAGACCAACCATAAGATAAAAATATACAATTTAGTGTTACTATATTTTTTAGGTTATGAACGAAGTGATGAATGTATTAATTTTACAATTATGTTGTTTTTTTTATTTTATTTTTATTTTTATTTTTGTGTCTGGGGACAAAGCTTTTACCAGTAATAGTGCTTTGATTTTCTGGCTCAGCCCCGTTTCTGATAGAAAAGTGAATTTAGTTGGTACTTTGGGGGGGGGGGGGTCAAAAAAAAAATTTCCAATAGTTTTCAAACGAATCATGAAAAAAAACGGAAAAACGGAAATTTTTAAGCAAAACCAGTTTTTAACAAAATCTATAATTTAATTTCACTGTATTTTTTTTTTTTTTATTTTAAATGTTGATTAAAAAAAATTCGCTTAAACAAAATTCTCGAAAATTTAATAGAAGACTCCACACGAATTGTTGATACTTTCATTCAAAAATTATTAAAAAACATAGGCACAATTTTTTTTTATAAACTTTTGAAGTTTAAATATTGACAAAATTCGTCAAAATCATGAATATTTACCAACTATTTTGTATTTTAAAATTTATAAAAAGTTTATTATCAAAAGCTAAGAATTGAAAATTTAATACTATGCTGTCCATAAGTTCAGCTTAGAATAATTTTAAAAAGTTTGAGGGTTATTCAATTAAAAAAATTTTCCGGGTGCTTAAAGTTTTAATTTTTATGAAATAAAAATATTAACGGGTAAATAAATGATTTTTTATTAATGATACTTATCATGGCATTCAAATTTAACCTATTCTAGTCCGAGGTCCACCCCACCCCCTAATGTACGGTAAAGAGTTTTTTTTTTAAATTTATAATTATTTATTTTCACTTAAAAATTGAAATGTTTACATACATGTAAATTTATAAAAATAAAAATTTAGTAGTCCAAAAAAAAAAACAATCAATTCTATGTAATTTCTACATTTTTAATTTACTTTGAATTTTGAAGTTAAAAGTCAATAAGTACATCAATATTATAAAATAAGATAGAAATAAATAAAAATTAATTAATATACCTGTATATTATATTTTAGTACTTCAATTAGAGCTCCACAGACTTCTGGAACTATTTGACTGATGGCTTATTTGGATACTCAAAAAAGGTACTGTAAACTACTATAGTGATCGCCTGTCGCCAAAAAGCGTAATGTTATAGACAGCCTCTCTTGAACGGTAATTGATTTTCTCATGAATGTGTCCTGTTTGGCGATTTTTGGCCCAACCAAATTAATCAGATATTCAAAATCAGTTGGTGACATTCGAGTAAAATGTTTGTATTGTCCACTTATAGCTTGAAATTTTAAATCAGCCAATAACATGTTTCCACTATGTTCCTCTCTACTTTTAAAAAGTTGCGTCTGCCACCATCTTCTTTGGTTTCTTTTTTTTTTAATGCGTAATGAATATATATATATATATATATATGCTGCAGCACTAATTTGCAAATTAGACATTGTAAAAAAAAAAAAATAATAATATTCAAATTGTCAAAAAACGTACTACCACAGAAGAGAATCACGGTAAACTGAAGGTACAGCAAGCAGTGTGCATAGTAAATAAATAAATAAACATGGGACACTAAAACATGGAACACTACGTAACATAGTCATACCGCAACATCGCAACACCTACACACAAATAATGATATTGTATCACGAAACACGTAACACGTAACACTACAGATTTACGTTACGCACAAATGTTACAAGTGTGTACGCGGCTTTAAATCTTAAATCGGGGTATCTACAGTCGTGACATAAATAATATATTCATAAAAATATAAAATCTATGGTATGGTTGCGTATCGGCTAAATAATATTATCTTTATTATCTTTAATCGTGGCCGTGTTCGTGCGTATACCACACCAAGGTTAATTATAGATATATCTTAAATCATGATAGATACTACTAAAAATAGATCTATTAACCTTGATACACAGATAATATTCCAATATTAATATCTGTGCTTGCTACAACCATAGTGACGTACGGACTACGGGAGTTCTTATCTCAGATACAAAAAATAGCGCGATATCACGAATGTCAACTGTTATAAGTTAAACGATTTAAGATAATTCATATATAATATTATAAGATCATAGTTATAACTTTTTTATATACATTAAACTATTAACTTGTTTATTGTTGTTATTACTTGTATTCTGTGTTTTAAATGGCGCTAACCTAATGGTGCCGTTCAAAAATCTCTTGATTAAATATTGAGTCCTAAAGTCAATAATCTGATCTGTAGTCTGCATACTTAGGTACTAGAATTAGATTAATGTTTCGGAACGAATGCAGTTTACTGTTAAGCTTCTTGTGGCAATGTATGTTAGGGACATATAATATAAATAATAACATTAGTAGGTATGATTGACAGTAGTCTTATGTATAATGATAATTAATAATTAATGTTAATGTTGTACAAATATTAGTCCAATCTCAAATAATAGTAATAAAAATGTATAAAAATATAAATAATTTTTGTTACTCACATTTACGTATACAATTTTTTGGAGCGCAGACTAGCCAGTTGATTCCGTACCTATGATATTTAATAATGTACACAATAATAAATACATTGAAATACTCAGATTGCCACTGTGTGCGAATGGCACAATATAGTTAAGTTAATTATATAAAAATTCACGAATGGTTGCCGTGTGTACACTGTACGAGACGATATAATAATGAAAATGATTTGTAGAACAAAAACTGTTTGTTGCTGACGAACACTACACGCGTAATAATAGTGTACATTAGAATCATTATATGGTAATGGTAATCACGATAAATTCTCATTCAAATATCTTAATATTTAATTAGGCTTCCATGCAGTGGTTGCATTGAGGGGGTCGTAGAGGACAAAGGTACTCTACATTTTTCTCCATATATTTACCCCTTTAATTTATTCTATAAATAATTACTTTTAGATTCATGTGGAGCTTAGGAGCGCTAATTGTTCAGATATACTGAGTCTGTCCTTGCATTTTTTTTCCAATTCAACCATTGTTTTCATGTGTATTGCAATTAGCACGGAAAAATTGGTGAGTGGTGGGTATTATGATTATTTACATTTTTGAAAAATTATGTAATATACTAATATAAAAATACATAAATACTAACATAACTGTATCGCCGACGCGTAGTTTTAATTATCGGCATCGACATTCATACATTTATTTATTTATAGGCTTATAGCCAATATTAATATACTAATACAGTAATATTTAATTTCAGTAATTTCACCGATATGAAAATATATCTTGAAAAATATTCATTAATATTATATTAATTAAAAATTATTAAAATTATTAAAATATTAATGTATTTATACTTTCACTCTTTCACATTTTCTTCATAAAGTATTGAGTTTCAAGAAGAGTATATTTTGAGTTCATAATATTTTTTGCGATTCTTGTAAGTGGTCAACATGATTTAAGATATTTTATTAGTTATTATATTAACTTAAATTGTGGTAGTTAACAAACACATTTATTTATCGTACACAGACAACTAGACAAGTGAAAAATAAATATTATTCCTGTGATGAAATAAAATCCTACTCACCTATATAATATGTCCCGCTTATACCTACTGGCTACTCGTATTTTATTGTTTGACAAGGCGACCATGACGAGCTTTTGAGTCGAGAACCATCTTTAAACTATTTCTTATATTTACAACAAAATTAAGTCAATTATTGATCACTCAATATAACATAATATTTTTTTTATATAATTGTATTCACGTATTTTTTATTTTATTTTATTTTTCTAATAGCTACTAGTAAATAGTAAGTTTTTCCTTTATTCTTTGTAATCACCAACCTCTTATGTGCTATGTTTGCACTCTGTCCACTGAATATCATAATCAATAATTCTTTTGACTGCCCATTCCAACCGTTTGCTGATCATTGGTTTTATAAGTTCTTGCCATTCTTCTCTTATTGTAGAAAAATCATGTACAGTATTAATTTGGTTCATAGTTGAGTCGACTGATAAATTATTTTCTGAAATGTTTACAATAGTAAAGTATAACTATAGTATGACTAGTATGAGTCTAATATTATTTAATATTTCTTACATAATGCAAGGGAAAAATTTGTATAATACGTATTTAATTAAAATAATTCTTAATTATTGTAAATAATAAATTAAATAATTTTCAACTATTAAGACAAACTCACTCTAAAGTTTACTGCTTAATGTACATAATATTCCATAGGTAACTGTTAGGTACATAGTAATACTTATATATATACTATATATATATATATGAATAATTATAATAATAAGCTACTGTCCATGGGATTTTTGATTCATTTAGATAGGTATTGAAATATTTTAAATAATTTAAAACTTGATTCTAAAAGTTTTGAAGTAAAATCACGAAATCCTACCTGAAATCATTGATCGATTTAAGGTCGTTGAGTTTTTATTCAACAACTCTTGTTCAACTTCATCATAATCAGGTTCATAAGTAAGCATTATCAAATCGATGTTATTCATTGTTATGTACATAGTTTTGTAAGCATTTAACTCGTATTGAGTAATATTACCACATTTGAGGATAAATTCTTTTTTTAGTAAAATTACAGCTGTATGGCTAATAATATCCAAGAACTTTTCTCTGAACGATTGTTCAAGCCTCATACATTGACATAAACATTCTTCAATGCTAAGATGATTTTCCGTTTTTAATAAGCGATATATATATTTCATCTTATCGCTATGGTAGTGATATTTTTCAATAACGGCAGACTTGATTTCGGGAAAATGATTTTGAATAATTGGATTGTTTATTTTAACGTGCATATTTTTTTCAGGTAATATAATGTTTTGTAACTGAAAGTTTTCAAAACTATTTTTTATTTAGGTTCGTCAGTAGCTAAAACCAGTGATGTACTTGTATGTAGGAATTATTTTCACGGAGTATTATATTAATTAATTTGTCAATAAGAAAAATAAAAAAAATAAACAGTAATTATTTTATTAAAAAGGGTTTATATCAGGGCTGAATTTGAGGGGAGGCACGGGCCCGTGTTGCCCTTAGCGGCAATTTTTTAGGACGCGCAAATTTTAAAACTGCCTTTACGTATATTATATTATATGTAACAATGTACCTATATAACATTCCTTATGGGTTGAAGGGGGTGGCTTGGTTTTGTTGCCCCAGAGAGGCGAAATTCTAAATACGGCCCTGGACTTATTATTTAAATGTATTGGTTCACTACAACAGGTTAGTTTAATATCTAGATAATAGCAAACTACTTCGCATTATGTAAATTAAATTTTTTAATTCCAAAAAAGTTACCTATGTAAATATGTTATTAATTTCAAATTTACTATTATAAGTACCTAAAATGTTACGATGAATCATGCATGGTCAGCTGTCCATCTGGTACTTATCGTATATACAACTGATTAAGCCTTAAGGGTTTTAGTTTCCTTGCAGAAAAAAAAACATTTTACAACAATTATTTCATAAAGAAAAGGTTGGAATGATTGGTAGTTATAATTTATAGTAAAATAAATGTAACTCCCCTGATTATATCATATATCACTTGGGAAAATTTTGAAAAAATTATTTTTATTGTTTACTAGTTACAAGTTACAAGGATAAAACAATACGACATACAACTAATAAATAAAAAAACAAAAAAGGCTGCTGCCCCATATAAATTATCAACTTATAAACAATATCAACTATATATAAAAACTAAAAACTTTATATTCAAAGAATATGTTTAGGGAATTCATAGATTCCAACACCCCTCTCCAGAACTGTATGAAGTACCTATCTATTTCACGTTTGCATAGTAATTAGTAGGTACTTATTTTTTTAATAAGACTAAATAGTAAATACACTTGAAGAAATTTAAAGTACCCCTTTTGTCTTTATACATAGTAAATATTCTATAATATTAGGTTAAGTCCCGGTAATTATATTATTCAATATTCCATCAATGGCCCGGTTGGCTAGTTCTTGATTATAAATTGAGGTAGCAATTTTTTTTTAAACTTTCTTATTAACATTAAATAGTGAAATTGAATAAACAATTATTTTAATTGTACTTATACAGTAGCTAGTATGCTAAGTCGTACAAATATTGAAGCAATTTTAATTCTTGATAATTTTGGTATAAATAGTACCGTTGTACATTTTCTATCATTTCCATACAATCAATTTTGTAAATCACTGGCTCTATAAGTAAGTAGGTTTATATAACTAACAAATTTTTGCAGTATTGAACATACGTTTTTTAGAATAAATGTATTGTTGTTGACACAAGAAAGAGCACAACCCTGTAAAGGTACTTCAATTTCAGCTATATGATCTAATCTTCCAAACATCTCTAACTGGCAAAACCAAATTTCTCTTTGCGGTCCTACTGATGTTGGTCTGAATAAAACCATAATATGCTTAACTTGACCAGGACCAAGGACACTTGACCTAGTGTCAAAATAAAAACACCCCATTGATTGTTCTTTTAAAATACAATCATACTCTGTAGTACTATAGTCTTGCTTTTTCCATTTATAGATTATACTTATTTGACCTCGGTTTTCTAAAATTATCTCATCCCAGATATCTTCATTTACTTTAGCAATTTTTATAGATGTTGATGTTTTTTCTAATTTATATGTCTTGCATTTACAACTGCTATTAATAATTGATTTTACTATTAAATCATTAATTCTTATTATGATTAGAGTGTTATGATCACATGTTACATTTTTCAAGGCAGGTTCTATTGTAATTGATGGTATAGTACCATTGTAATCAAATTTTGGTTTAATAGTTTTGTTAATAATATTTTTCCCGATTATGGCTAATTTTTCAGAACTTTTAAAAGGTATCAAACTTTTTAAAGTCTTTAGTTCATTAGAAAGAAACGAGTTATTAATTATTTGCTTTTCAAAAAAAATATATTGAACGTTTCTCCCAGAACTAAATAATCCTTTTTCAGTGCGTATAACATCTGGTGTACATACACTAGTAAAGCGTTTTATGTCATTAGAAATTGAATAAGGAAAGTCCCTGATATATTCACTATTGATTTTCATCTTCAGTGCTACATCAACCATCAATTTACATTCTAATTTTGATCCTTCTTTGTCAGACTTATTCATTAATAATGATGTAGAACTACGGCATACCTATGAAATACACTTTTAATTTCATAAAATTGATAAGTAGGTACCAATATGTTAAAATATTCACCTTCAGACCAAGGTGTTTATGCTGTTGCTTTCTTATTTTCAACCAACGATTCCAATTATTTAATCGCTTACACTCGGTCATATCTCCACATAAAATTACTTCGTCAGCTGTTTCTACGGGTACACAAATCCATCCATTATCTTGAATGGATAGCATTTTAAATTTTAATAAACAAATATCAATTTATTACAAGTTTACTTTCATATTAAATAAATTGATACTCAAGTCTCAAAGACTAAAATAATAAACAAGATAATATCTATAGAAATCCTTAATTTTTATTTATTTTTTTATCATTTATTTGAATATATACAATTTGTAATGATATTTACAATATGCATAAAATAGTATACAATAACATGAAGACATGAGGCGAAAACCCAGCAGTTAATAGTAATAGCAGTGCACTCGGAACTTCATTAAAGTTACTTGATCGACTGATCGAATAATCAATAATTAGATACTTTTTTTTCTGGTTTATCCAAAACCGATAGGGATTTGTTTTTCACACTTCTGCCACCCAGCCACTCATCGTGTATTTATCTTAAACAGCGTCTTTGATGGGATGACATATGAGACATGTCTCACCTGGTTGTCCCTTATAGACTTTAAATTTTAAAATTAAAAGTATTTATAATAATTAAATAAGTTAAAATTTTTATAATTTCAAAATATTAGACAAAACTTATTGTACTTTTTTTTTTACAGATTGTATAAATATTAAAAAAAATATATAGATTATTAGAATATACTTCGCAACTCGTAATCATAATTGCAGATTATAACTGCGTATGTTAAATATGTTAAAATAATTAAAATATGATATGTAAAAATCAGTGGCGTGCGGTGGTAAGACCTTATGGACAAGCCCTAAAATAAGTATACCTACCTAAAATCCAATAAAAATATACTCATATTAATATTTTACTGGATATTATATTTATTACCAAACAAGTTTATTGTTAAATATATATTAGGTATACATTGTAATAAGTAAACAATTATACAATAAATATTCGTAAGCTAAACTAAAATGTATGAATATTTGCCAAACTTCGTATTCGAGAAAGATAAAATACTGTCGGTCGATAAAAGTATAACACAAGCAGAAAAATTAATAATATTATATTTAATATATTATTATAGGTACGTCTGTTAGGATTCTAATTTAGGTTTTTCGATAAGAATTATTAAGAACTAAGATATCGCCGATGACCGGTTCTACCACGAATTATGGCATAGTGAAGCACGTACTGATAAAATGTGACGGTAGTGGTGGCTAATCAAATCGCATCAGAAGCGTTTTGCTGAGCGCTTTCGAGGACCATGTAAAATCGCAGTTACCACCCCCCTACATCGCACCCAACCGTTCTACTACTACAGCATAGTCTGAGACTGGAAAAAACTGAGCGCTTACCTCTGTATATTAAATTGCCTATACAGTAAAACAATTTCGTGATTTTTTTTACAAATTATATTATTGTTTATATTTATTGTTTTTGAAAATTCTTCAGATTAAACCGTGAGCAATGACATTTTATATTATTAAAAAGAACTAATAAGTACTATTTGTTCCCTTTTTTTTACTTTTATCTGGGCAAGCGCCGCTTCCCTCGCTTGCCCTGACTGCACGCCACTGGTAAAAATAAAATGTGTTACATAATTTTTATCAGTTTATTATGCAGTTCGTGCTGGGTCCTGGTTCGCCACATTCTTCATCGTCTTTTAAATATATTTAAAAAACTGAACAAAAATAAAAATTACATATTGTAAATTTATACAGAATGAACATAAAAATTCACAAATTATATAAATCCATAAACATAAATATTTGTATCGATACAACCATGTTAAACGATTTTTTTTTGTAAATCCGATCCGGACATTTCTCTAATCCGGACGTATGGTAAAAAGTGATAAGAAATAAGACATAGGTATAGTTGTGAAAGGTACGGCGTTTATCGAAGTATGTAACTACTCGTATATAATGAATATCATGATTTTTGTTTTGGCGCGGCGTCCACCGAAATAACTCGGTTACGAGATATTGTAGGTACTTACTTTTTCTTCTCCATTTATTTCTCGAAATTTCGTTAGACGATGAGGAAATCTGAAATTTACTTACAAACCCAAATTACACTGTAAATAATAAGGTAACTGTAAAAGTACATGATTATTGGGTTCACTCATTTTGGCGTTAAAACACTCAAAACTGTGATGATCTAGGTGTCTATGCAAAATAAAGACCCAGAAGAAAATTTTTCTAATACAAATTTAACAAGACATATTTTTGATTTCTGGTAACTTTTTTATGAATTTATTGAGACAATTTTTGTATGTAATTATGTAATAAATAATACTTAAATTGCCATTCGTCAATTAAAAGTGGATAATTTTAACAACAATTTTTTTTTAAAAATTTGTATTAATAATTTTTACGGTGAAGATCTATTGACACGTGACGAAAGTAGAACATGCAGTACTTTTATCACAAGCAAATTTTTAGAAATGACATAAAAATGATACGTGATCTGATAAGTCAGATCAGTGTATAGGTACGAGTAATTTTTGTCCAAGAACTACTTATTTATTGTCCGACTTAAAAATCGAAATATGCAACAGTTATTTCCAATTGACGTCATCCATCACTTTAAAGTAACCATTGAACTTCTGATACACCGATATATAACATAAGGGATAACCTGTTAAATTATCATTTGGATCAAAGTAGAATACACCAAATAGCTTAAAAATAATCTTTGGAGGTGTTAGCAGATAGGAAATTGGGATATATTTGAGGAATAGCTCGTTAGCTGATAGGGGGTGTTTTTGTCTTACAACTCTTACTAATTGGATATTTTTGACAAACATACTACCTGAATAGTTTAACTAGGAACAGCTGTTGATGAACTTAGGGCATGTATTGAAAGCATGTTACATTACTTACTCCTAAAATGAAAATGAGTTTTTTTGGGTGGAAGACTTGATCAAACCTTTAACACTTCAGCAAAGGAAAGCTCCCCTTGACAACTCCAACAAATAAAATCACATTGTGTTTACAACCTAGTCTCAACTTAATCAAGATAATATTTCCAAACATTATTAACAATTATTTTGCTGTTATTTGGGAAACTTATTAACAATTCAAAAAATAGAAAAAGAACACAAAATATATTATATGATCTTTAAAAACAAACTGATCTATTTAGCATTCAAGAGATAATAATAATCATGCACACACATTGTAATCTAAAAATATGTCAGAAACCAAGGACTTTAATTAAAGAACTTTGGAATAATTATTTGTATTATTTGGAATTTCTGTAAAATTTTGATAATAATGAGCTAATATTTATTTATATTTTAAGTATATACATAAATGCTTGTTTAATTCATCATTTGATGATTATTTCACTCACAAATTTGAGAAAAATACAATGTAAATTGCATAAAAAGTAAAGCTTCAGACAAATAATTAAAAAAATTAACAGGTAAACAATACAGCATTGACAGTTAAAGATAAAAGCTACAATAGTTCACAATTTTTTTATTTTTGACAAATGTGTTTTCTATTACCCATTTTAAACGACTAGAAAACTAGATTTAAAATTATTATAATTAAATTAATAATTGTAATATAATACAATAAAATAACACAGTTTAACATTATAATTTATAGTTGGAAATATGTAATATTACTTAAATATAATAACTTTATAATAATTATATACAACAAATAAATTATTTTTATAATTATTGAGACAAATATGATAAAATTATATCATTATTTCTTTTAACCAAATAATACATTTTGAAGCATATAAATTTTTAAAATTGAACTAAATGATAAAACAAATTTATTACATCCTACTTCAAAATATATTATTTAATATTTGAATAATTAAAATTCTTTAACAAAACATTTAAAAAAATATGCTATAGTGACAAAAAACATATGCAACCATCCAATTTACACACATCATATGAATTTAAATTAACAAGTTGAAATATTCCCAATTACTTTTTTCCTTTATCAGATAAATTTATGATTTATTCTCGATGTACAAGTACATACAATCCAAGACATGCTAGAACGGCAAACTGAAAAATAAAACAAACATCAAATTAAAATAAACGCTTATAAATTTCTTAAAGCTATAATTATTAATTTTATATGTATATTGTGAATGTAGTTGAAATCACAAGATATAGTAATAAATAATTTGAATAAATTAAACCAAATACATACTTTAACTTTAGGATATTCATTCATTAAAATTGTAACCATTCCAACATATGGTAAAAATCCTCTAGCTCGGCCTACCATATCTGATTTTTCAAGCCAATGTTGACCAGGAGCATATAATCCTCTATCATCGACACTATTATTATCACCTTTTGTTAGAAATTTAATAGTACCATTATTCCTAAAATAAAATAAAATTAGTTGCAATTTTAATTTACTATTTTTAATAAAACTTACTTTTCGTGAATTTTTAACACCCTATGAACAATAGGAATATCACGCCCTTCAATTTTAAATACAACAATTTCACCAACTCTAACTGGTTCTTCTTCATAGTTAGTTAGGAACAATAGATCACCTCGATGAAAAGCTGGTTCCATACTACCACTACAAAATATTTTAAAATATTTCAATATAATATTTTTCAATAACAAATTATCATAATTAAGTATGCATAAAAAATTCTCTATTTAATTAAGTTGTGATTACACAAATCAGAAATCAAAAAAATGTTTAGGCTATCTATGCAAATTCACATTAAAATACACCTTCAACCACAGAAATTACTTTTACTTACTACGAAGTATTAATGTAATCACTTACTAGTTGAAAATAAAAAATTACAATTTGATAAAATACAAATTGATGATACAAATTAATTAAATACAAGTTGACTTTGTATTAAATTAATAAAATAATTGTATCTTGTGATTTTAGAGACTTAATAAAATATTATTCTATATTTCATTATTATTCAGTAATATAATAGAACCTTTCACCATTCATAAAGTTTGAAAAATAGTAGGTACCAATATTATTTTTCCAAATGGTAACCTATAGTTTAATTTTAAGATTTTAAAATTATTACTCCTCAAAACTGTATATTACTTAAATAATAGTTAAATAGTTGAATATTAAAAAATATTAAGTTATACAGGAATAGTAGAGATTAATATTGTCAAAAATACAAAAACAGTTTTATTTTCTATCATATTTTGAAAAATTAAACTGTATATTAACTAAAATAATTTTACAGCAAATAACTTGATCTTCTCATCGTTTACTGTAAGTCGGTAGTAAAAATATAAGTATAAAATATTACAAATACCAAGGAATACACAAAACAAAAACTATATTAATCAAATCCAGTTGATATTTAAATTTGAATCAATAAATATAATTTAAAATATTTTCATGTTCTCACACAAATGAAGAAATTAAGAAACTACGACTACTTCTAATCAATAAAATTCAATCTTGGCCCATGAGAACTATGAATATTTTATCCATAATACATACCAATCCAATCATTAAAAGTGATGATTTTATTTTTAATATGTTTAATTATTTAATTTTAAATTTTAGATAACTATACCTTAAGACAACAACAATTGGACTCTCGCTGCCAGTAAAAACCATTAAACCTTTCCATATCATTAAAGCGGATGAAACAATCATTCCAAAACTTAATACTTGATAGAGAAACTAAAATCATAATAAATTATTAAAAATTAAATACCTAATATTGAAGATTACTAAATGCCATATTGAATATAAGTATAAAGTAACTTAAATCTACAAAACATAAATTGATATTCCTTACTTGGCGTTTATTCATGCGTTTCAAATCATCTAGGAATCCGTCAAACATTATAACTGTTGATTAAAATAGCTTACTCTAATTAAAATGTATAACTTAAAATTTAATTTTAAGGCAAAACTACAGAAATATAGAGAATTAATTTAAAATAATAATTTATCACCGCGTAACCACGTCATTCCTGGTGTATTTACTAGCTCAAAGTTAAATACGACATACTACACCGGATATATTGTTATCTCGTTTCGAAGTTCATATTATTCACGTTATACAAAATAATGTTATAAAGTAATGATAAATTCATAGCGCTATCTCTTGTATAATTATATAAATAAATTTTTTACTTTCAACCATGGCTATAATAGATACTATAAAAAAAAAGTATCTATTCTGTGATATGATTATATAATCTGTGGCCGTACTTTCAACATGGATTATCTCTAATACAATTTGTTATCAATGTTTGAAAAATAATTTTTTATAGGTAAACGTTTTTCTTACGTCTTGGTAGTCATGGCTTTGAAATTTTTCACTTTTTTGCATAATTCCATTTTGTTTTAAATTTGAATCCATTTTATGATTTCGAATTGGCAATTATCTTTTACAACTATTAGTTTACTGATTAATTTGTAAAATTATTCAATAATTATGAAGATATATTATACAATAAGAAATTACTCTAAACTATTTTTACATAAGAAACCATTCAAACATAAAATATTTTTAAATATTTACAATCAAAAAATCAAAATGAGTTCAACAGAACATACCATAACGGATCATGAAGAATTAAGCATTTTAAATTCATTAGATAATTTTAAAGTGCAGTATAAAAATCAATTTACCTGTTTGTTAACAAGATGTATTTTTTGCAAACATATATCTTTATACATAAATAAAATCACTGGTAAATATTAAAAAAAAAAAAAATTACACACCTTTTTCATGGTTTATTTTAATATTATGATGTTTTAGGTTGGTTTATTTGTACACATTGTTTAAGGTATGGTGATTGGTCAACATACAACCTTCACTTGAATAAGAACAATAAAAGAAGTTTAGTTCCTACCCCTAAAATATTTGAAGCTGGCAAATATTTTAAGGATATATCTGATAGTTTAATACATTTTAAATCACTAGAAACCAGCAGTAAAAGAAGTATTTTAAAATCTCTTGACATGGAGGTAATAAGTTCTATACCATAATATTGATTTCATTTGAAATTAAATGTATTGTAAATATTATTTATATTTATAAGACATATATATTAATTATTAACTTAAAATACAATAATTTATTTTTGAAAATTAATAGAATTTCCAATTTCTGTTTCTACCAAAGCTATTTTTATGAGTAGGTATAAAAATAAACTACAATCTGTTCTAATTAACTTATTTGTTTATTATTTGATGTATATGACCTGCTATAAATTAAATTAAAACATTATAGATCAAAAAATTATAACCAAAATTAAACTAATATTAATTGTTTTTATAAATAGGTGAAATGTTTTAATTAATTGTAGTTGTTATGTTAAAATAGAACATACTTTGATTTTTATAATGAGTTAAATAAGGAATGCAATATTATACAGTAGTATCTAATTAAAAAACCATTTTAAACTTATTTGAAGCATATTTAATTTTAGAGATTTTAGAATATACTCTCAATTCTAAATATTTTATTATATTCTTTATAAATATTTATTTCTGAATTAAATATTTATTTTGGACAGAAAGCTGTTGTAAGATATTTTACTCTACAATTTTGACCTTTTGATAGAACTGATCACAATGGAATATAAATTATTTATCAGTTATTTAATTTAATTGTACTGTAGTATTTATATGAAAATGTATCAGTTTATTATTGTGAAATATGATTCATTTTGTTTGGCAGTTTTTATTTAAACTTTATTGTGCAATGGAAAAGATTAAGAACTGTTGATATCAAAAATGCTTGAACAATTTTCAAATACTTTCTCTGAGAATTCATGATAGTTAAATAAGATTTTAAAGTTACAATAAAATAATATGATTTCTATTTAATATTATTAGAATTATTGTGTTTTGTCCTTATGCTGTTATTAATTATATTTAAAACATTATTACTATAATTATTAATTATATTTTTCAGGGATTACAATTAAAAAACCTTGATCGTATTCCAGGTTTATATGTTAATTTAGAAAATAGTTCTCTGTACTTAAGTATGCTGCTTGATAACAAAACTGTTGTTGGATACAAAGAAATTAAATTGGACAATTTTTATCAATCTATTAAACCAGATGATAGTTGTTGGGGAATTGCTTGTGTCCCTCCATTTACTTCAAATTCTAGTCATAGTGCTATTATTGTTGATGACTTCAAACATTTAATGGTATTAGCTGGTCATCATTCACCCCATCACATAATTTGCTTACCACATGGTATTTACCTTTTAGTTAACTTATTAATTGATGATTAAGAGTTATATTGGATGAATACAAAATATATTTATTAATAAAATTTAATATTCTAACATTTGCAATAGTTTTTCAAAAAAAATTTGAACTTTTAGTAGAATTTTCCTGTATCATCTCTTATAAAATACCTAATTCATTAGGTTTAACATACATTAATTATTAAAATGAATTAAATTCATTTGATTATATCAAATTGTTATAATCTCTAAGTATTAATTGATACTGTTTTTCTACCTAATACAACTTTTTTAAATTCATTCTTACTCTTTTATTCATTAATATTTAGTTAGAGTAATTTTTATTTTTTTTATATTTTTGATATTAAATTACTTAGGTTTAAGAAAATTACCTCAAGAATTATTGCCATCTTTAGAACATTTCAAAAAATTAATTTTATGGTTTGGAAATGATCAGATTGCATGGAACTCGGCTAGAACATTTGCTAAAAAGTTAGTAGAAAATAGATGTTATTTTATAAGACCTACTGATGATCAACCATCCCCTTATTTGGCTAATAAGCTTGGATTGAATATTGAAAAAATAATTAAAACTGCTGATCAAATGGTGCATCCAAGTATTATTCAATTTTCAACCATACGAAATGAAGTTCTTGCTGAATTACAAAATCATGATAAGGTTTTATAATATTATTATTATTAATATTTTTATTTTGTAATTATTAAGTTTATAAATAAATTAATTTCATATAGATTCTCGGAATAAAATGGACAAAATTCCCAGCATTAAATAAAATTATTGGAGGTCATCGTCGTGGAGAACTTACTATTATTACTGGTCCAACAGGATCAGGAAAAACCACTTTCATGAGTGAATATTCATTAGATTTAGCTGAACAAGGTGTATGTATTAATAAGTGGCATTAATATACTATAAAAATATTATGAAATATGTTTTAAATTATTTTCTTATTTCATTTTTAAAATTATATTTATATTTATTATAATCACATTATTTGTAAATGCTCTACATTTTCATCAAATTGTTATAACAACTACATTTAAGTTTTGATATTATTTTCAATTTCGATTTGTTTACAAATTTGATAAAAAATTTTATTGTTGTGTTTTTAAAACTATGAAACTTAAAATAATATTTTATATTTTGTTTATAGTTGCCGACATTATGGGGAAGTTTTGAAATACGTAATCAACGTTTAGCAAAAATCATGCTTCAGCAATTTGCTAAGGAACCTGTGCATCTAAATTTAGACCTATTTGACAATCTAGCAAATAGATTTGAAAAACTTCCAATATACTTTTTGACATTTCATGGCCCTCAACCACTTAATATGGTGATGGATGTAAGTTTTTTTTTAAGAAAGGCAAATGTTTAAATTTTGTATACAATGAATAGGTGCAATAAATAATATATAGGTATATAGGTATATAGGTATATAAATATATAAATATTTATATCTAATTTTTTATAAATATATTTTCTGTAATTTATAAAAATATATTTATTAATTAATTTATTAATTCCATGCATTTAATTTTTTAAATTTCTGTACCATAAAATTAATAGATTATTTGTTAAAAACTTTATAATATATATTTGTTGTAAACATTTTACAGTAAAAAAAAAACTATGTGTTGTATTTAGTTTTTTATCTTAGATTACTGCTATTTAATATTTGTTTCGTATTATTACTAGGCTGTAGTAAATGCTGTTTATGTACATGATATTGGTCATGTGGTCATTGATAATGTACAATTTATGATGGGAATTGGTACTAAGTATGACATGGGCTCTGAACGATTTTGGCAACAAGATTCAATTATAGCTGAGTTTCGACGATTTGCTACATATTCAAATTGTCATGTAACATTAGTTATGCACCCAAGAAAAGAAAAAGATGTTGAACAACTGTCCATAAATTCAATTTTTGGTACGGCTAAAGCAACACAAGAAGCTGATAATGTTCTTATTATACAACATAAAGTTATGGAATCCTTACAGATAAAAAAGTATCTTCAGGTAAAGAATTGTTAAAGTGACCATACAGATTTTACATCAATCATTTAATTAACTATTTATTTTCAATGATCAAAAAAAGTTTTCTCTATATCTACTAATTATATTTATTAATTTCTAAATAGTACACATTTATATTAAAGCATTATATTATTATATTAATATATTAATATTATATTAATATAATATATTTTCATTAAAAATAATTTATAATATGACAATAAAACCCTGGAAAAAATATTTTTATATTTAATTAAATGATAATTTTACATTATAAGTGTGCTTGGTATTAATTAACCCATTTCATTATATAATTAAAAATGTACAAATGTTTAACAGATTTCCAAAAATCGATACAATGGTACTCTTGGATTATTGCCTTTAGAATTCAATAAACATAGATTGAGTTTTTCTCAAGAAAAAGACTAAATAATATATAATTTTGTTATAATTTTGTATGTGTCAATATCAATTATATCTTTTAACAATTATCAATATTGTATTTAATTTCCATATATATTATTTTTTGTATTTATAATAATGAATATTAAGAATTAATATGAATTAATATCTTCTATAAAGTGAATATTTTAAAACCATTGTTTTATTCCTTGTAAAATAAGTATGCAGTTGATACAAGATCCAAATAAGTAAAAAAATTATTGAAATTTGAAATTTTTAAATTCAAAGTATTTGGAATATATTACCATTATTATTTATCATTACTAAGGCTAGGGACTTCATGCCCTAAAAAACCTTAATATATGCGTGCATTTATGCCCTTAAAAATTGTAATATATGCTATTAAAATATGCAAAAATGCTAAAATATGATCTAAAAAAATTTTATTTTTCGTAAAAAACGCAAAAAAATTACAAATTTATAAAGGTACACTAATATTTTAATTTCTTCTTTATGCTTGCCTTTAAACAGAAAAAAAAATAAAAATTTCAATTATAAATGCATATTGTTTTAATGATTTAATAATTTTTTAAATCTACACAAATGAATTGCACTGTGTCACTAAAATTTGTCTTATATTTTCAAATGTAAATGACCGGCGATTGTTCGCCAATAAATTTTTGTACCTTGAAAATGAACGCTCGACATCAGCAGATGTAAGTGGAGCGAATTTATAGAACTGTAAGTCGTTGACTTGCAAGTTTTCAAGATTTTCCATAGAATTGTCTATCCCTTCTAAAATATTGGAAATTTTTTCTATAATATTTAATCCTTCGTTTTTTGATAGTACATTTTCTAATTTTTTGTAAATAGCCTTTCCTTTTGCTCCTTGTGGGCTTTGTAATTTTTCTTTAACCGTGAAAAATGCTCTTAAAATAGAAATATAACAAAATATGCTCTTATAAGGAAAAAACAGCTAAATATGCAAAATATGCAAAATAAAAATGATTCCTTTAAACTCTTAATACAATGAAACACATTTTTATATCACTTAGCTATGTTTAGAATGATTATTGAAAAATATGCAAACTCCCATAAGTCCCTAGCCCTAATCATTTCCATATATTACCATTATTTTAAGTATAACATATTATTTATACAACAAAAATAAATAAAAATTGTAATTAAGATACAAAGATGGGAAAATGATAATGCTACATTAGTGTTTTATACTTGAAATCAATATACATTGCTCTCAAAAAATCAATTCTGAGTAAAAGAAGTTGAGTTGTCGAGAAGTTGATTTATATTTCATATCTTCTAAAGATGGATAATATTATAGTAGTAGAACCAAATTGTTTAATAATATATTAATAGTACTCACTACTCAGTAAATGTATAGATTCACTACTTTTAATTATTTAAAAAAAACTATCTTATAATTAAACAATAATAAATATTAATCATCAATATTTAAGAAGTCTTCTTGGCAGAAGTACTCTTGTGGCGTCATAAGGTCTAAGTCTCTAAGACAAATCAGATTTTGTGATTTAACGGCACATGCTTATATAGTCAGTAGTCATAGAAAATAAAAAAATTGTATTATCCATGACAGTAGTACCCTGAATTAACATGATATAATTTCAAAGCTTAGTAATCTGATCCAGCAGCTGTGTATCAAGTGCAATAACTATGCATTATAATAAAGTAATTTTATAATTATTCCTTCAATAAAAAAAATCAGTTTTTAAACTTTTATTAGTCACAAGTATTTAATACTCATATAAAAAATATTAGTGGGTAACAAAGAAAATTACATTTATTAAGTTGGTTGAATTTATACATTTTACATAAATTTATACTGGAATATATGATTAAAACTCTATTGACTAGGTGATAGGTCAGATAGGATCATTTCCATTTTGTTTCATTTTTCCATCTCTGTAATCTAACTTGGCATGAAGGATCTTTTAGTTTTGTCGTTGAATGGATAAAACCATGACGAGGTTTAAGTCTTGTTATTTAGAATTGGAACTTGAACATGGGATGTCTTATTACAGGTAATGTAGCTATCATTTTTTTAGCTTTTATGTATTTCTTATTTAATACCTGTACAGTTGGAAAGCTGCCTGTTTAATTCATTTAAATTAATTAATATTATTATTCCTGTATGGCTGTAACCAGTTATTTATCTATACGCTTGCAATACTCTCCATAATTTAGCCAATGATTTATTGACTTGCATTATAAAAAAAAATAGGTATTTATTAATATTATATTACATTTAATGTTTATTAATAATAGTAAAACTTTACACGATCTATTTGTATTGGGTAACACACATTTGTTGTAAACAATTGGGTGCAGGAATCAATGCCCCCAAAAATTAACTCCTGAATTTTAAACCCCGAAAAAATAAACAAATAAACTTATAATATAATTTTAATAGAGTAAATATAATATTTTTATTTAATAATAAATAAATATGGTAATTTGTATTACGAATTGAAGACTAATTCAATACTATTAAAGTCTTGCTAAAGTTAAGAAAACTTGAAATTTTCAAGTATCTATAAATAGCTTGAAAAGTTGAAATCTTTTAAAAATAGAGTTAAGCAAAGAAAACTGTGGATAGCATTTAGTGAACATTTAAAATTTTAAACTGATTAATAGGTAACATTAGAGGGTTTTTCAATAACAATATATACTTTATAGTACTTTATACTCGATACAATCTATAGAAAATGAGAGAAATATAAAATTAAAAATAATAAATAAACTCAAAAGTACTAAATAGAAAATAATAAACATTGAAAAAATTCAAAGTTCTATGTACATTTTGTATATTAATATTATAGTGATTTTACACAGAACACTGAAGTAAAAAACAGCTGTTGTATTTTACTATAATTTAGATAAGAAACACTTTCAAAGATATTGTACGAATGGTACAATATCTTTGGAATTTAAGTAGCTAATCTGATTAGCAGGATAACTTTTGAGTTAGGTTTTAATTTTTGAATTTCTTTTTTATAATTTTAATTTTGTGTTTTATTTTTCTTGTACTAGTTTTAAAATTTTACTGCAATGTTTTTAATAATTGGTGCTTTTAAATAAAATGTATTCATTTTATATAATTTGTATGTTGGTAAAAAAATAATATGATTTACCCAAACCGATTTCTAATTCAATTGGATCTCCAAATATTGTCTTTGTTAAAATGTAGGTACTATTTTAATATATGCATAAAATAATGGAAGTTTATAATAGAATATTATACTATTAACCAGAAAAAATTGAAGTATTTTATTATTAAATCGGTTTGCTTATTATGTTAAATAAAATAACTTAGTGTTATTGAAAATGAAACTAAACATTCTAAACTGATAACAAGTTTTTTTAATTGATTGGTAATTATATGTTTATTTTGTTAATTTAAGCCAAACATAACAAAATTCACATAGTATTTAGATATATGATTTAATTTAATATTATTATAAGACTGTTGATATTTATTTATTATACATTTTTATGTCGGGGTACTATTTAATGATTTGTTCTATATAAAATGTAGGCTATAAAAAATATAAATATACCATTCTCATTTGAATAATATATATTTGTTGACATTGACTGTTAATAATAGATTATAATATTGTTAATTGTATAATGTTATTATAATTGTTTTTATAATTAATTTATATTATAAAATATTGTTATTATATTATTTAATAATTTAATATGCATACTTGCAATGCCAGATTTAGTGATAAAAATTGAATGATTGATTTAGTTGTAGATGAAATATATATTTTTAATATTATGAAAAAATTATAAATTATAATTTATTACCTTTTTTTAATTTTGTAATTCTGTATACATAGGGTATAACACATAACAATATTTTATTACCCAAGTCTTAATACAATTTACTAATAATACAGTAATAAATACAAATCGATGGAAACTTTATTAATATTTTTAAAATTAATTTAAATTATCGCATTATAGCCATATTTTTGCGTTTCATTCATCTGCGCAAATAATTCTTAAATTTCGTTTTCAAATGGTTTTTGTCCCAACTCACAAATATTTTTTTAGTTAGGATAGTAATTAGTAACCTTAATGTGTAGTTAACCAGTGACTTAGCACTTAGAAGGTATTAAGGGTTGGTTTTGAAGGTCTGAACTTTCAGAACCCACTTCATCACCTACTGACTGGCTTATTTTTCTCAACTACAAAAATTATCTTCAAACATAAAAATTAAATTTTCCACTATTTCATGTGTGTAATACTATGTGTATTTGTAATGTAATTTACATGTATTCAATATGTCTTGGGCAAAATTATTTACAGATTTTATTGTCCTCAAATATATGAAAATACTAATTTGAATTATGTCTTTAGTGAATTATTTATCTTAATAACGTACGATTATAATCTAAATATAGAAAAATAAACATTTAAAATGTAACTAAAAACCAGTTTTTTAGAAAAAAAGGAATCAGTTTATATAGGTACTTGCATAATATTATCTACATTATAATTAGATTTAAAGAAAGGATATTTTTTCATCTGTTTAGTTTTATGAGTAAAAATTATTTAAACATTTTATTGTTTGTTAAATATTATCAAAAGTCTGTGAAATATTAAAATTACCTATTATTGTTTACATAATTTTTATTAGGTATATAATAATATCTTTTTGTTTTGAATATTAAAATGTGTTAACTAATATTTATTATTTTAGGAAATCATTGGGTATGTTCATTTTAACATCAAAGCTAGACAAAAGTCACGTTTACAGAAAATTGTCTGTAATAAAACATAATATCTGCCGTTATAATTACTCAAGTATTTATTCTGAAAAATAACCTAAAATGGGAACATTACAGTATTCTTCTTATTCAAAAGTAAGGATTTTATTAAATACATAATAATAATATTAATCTTATAAATATTATACAGTTGTAACTGTTTTATGTAAAAAATATTCTGTATTTATCATTTATATCTTCTGAAGTTTATTAGTACTTGAATATTGTTGTAGTGACAAGATAATAAAAAGTAGTATAAAGTGCCTATAAATACTCGAATAAATTGAATTCATAATATGTATATTATTAAAACCTTTCTAAACTATACATTAACATTTTAAATAGCTATATTTTGTTATTTCTAATTTTTTTTAATTAATAATGTATTAATAGTATAACGAAAATAGTTAATTTTACTATAAATGTATAATTTAATCAGTGTCTATGCAAATTGTGTTTCAAATGAGGTTATACTTTTAATAATGGTACAGATTCTTATTAACTACAATCATCCGAAGTTAAATAAGTTAATTAATCAAAATAGGTTTATTCCTTTAAAGTAATATTACCTTTTCCATTATGATATTCGTACAAATATTTGATATTTTTTAGATAAATAAATAAATTTCATTTCTGGATCTATTAAAAAAATATTTATTAACATTTAAATAAAATAATAACTGAGAGGTGTATTTATTATTATAAAGATGTAAAATATACTTGCATAGGTTAGTGTTCAACCATTCAAAACACTTTCCCGACTACTCTATCAAACACATTAATTGATTTAAAATATGTAGTACACGTATCAACAACACTTAGATTATATTTGTTTTTTTATTATATTTCACATTTAAGAAATTGAATTACTATAGAAAGTTGTGATATTATTATTAAATAGTTGACAATTATAGATGAATACTCATAATAAATATAATTCCCATCTTTTATTTTGCTAATGTAATTGAATTTAATTATATACATCTTCTTCACTGATACGCTATAGGGAAACCACCCATCAGTTCTACTCTTCATAATTTTTTATTAAAGCAAAAGTCAACTACGGCTCTTTCCTGTTCTCATCCACTTCCCTCTATCAAAGGAAAAAACTGAATTCCATCTTAAACTCCTGCCTACATACCTTGATGAGACCTCATTTGCTCATTCTTATATCTTATCATGGAGGTGGAATACGCTTGCCCTCCCATCGAGCTCCGAAATAGACGACTCGCAGGTAAATTTATTCTTACATTATTTATTCTTAATTTATTCTCTACATATACCTACTCCCCTCCCAATTCTTCACTCTTTTCAGATTTTTTAAGAATTAAAAATTTCTGGAAATATGTCTCAAAATCTCTCCTTGTTCTAGTCTTAGTCACTTCTGATTTTTCAACCTTAGTTTACAATTTTGTTTCTAATCTATGATACATCCTTCTCTGTTGTAATTTTCAATCCACTTATTACTATCAGTCCCAATCTCCTTGGCCACTCTCCCAAAACTTTAGCTTCATTTCCAAATGCCCTTGTTGACTCCCTCTTCTTGGATTACATATTTTCTTCAAATTTCCCAAACTTACTCTTAGTTTTTACTGATGGATCAAATCTCTCCTTCCTTCAGTATTTGTTTTTTTCATAGCTTCCATTAATTTATTGTTTTCTTCCAACCTCCGCCCATCACCCATCGGCATCTACATTTACTACCAAAGCCTACACCATTATTCACCCAACATTCAAGTTTTTTAATGGTTTCAGTTTCCCAATCATGCATTTTCTCCTAAATCTAACACCCTCAATTCTATTTTTGCACTCATTTTCATGATAAAAATCTTTGACATATCAACTTTTCTTATCCTATGAAGCTATAACCTCTGAATTTCAAGCCACATTAGCATCCTAGGTAATGAAACAGCTGATCAGTTGGCTACTTCCACCAAAAACATGATAATTCCACTAAAAATACTATTTTTTTCCCATTCTTCTCAAAAACCCTAAAAAAGCGGGAATCAATTCTTGGTCTTCTTTTTCTCCTAAATTCGCCTTCTGGCACAAGTTCATCTCCACTTCCTTTTTTGACTACTCTTTCCCTGATGTAATCCTTCTAAATTCTCATTCTCTCTCCATCATCTCACTCAGCATTAATATCATCCTGAACTCAAGTTTACACATTTAAAATTTTTAGCTATAATTGTACTGTAATATTTATTGAATTAAAATTAAAACAATAAAATAATAAAATAAAATACTTTAAGACTTTCATTATAACTTTATTTTTATTATATGTTAATGATAATTAATATTTAATGTTACAGAAACATAAATAATAAGTCAATTTTCAGACATCTCTCAAAATGCCTGAGCATATTATGTTGAGCCGGAACTCTGAAGGAAGATCTTCTGGTAGCAGTATAATTAGCAATGGAAGTATGCGAATGGCTACTTTACCTGTAACATCAATTGATGAAGGGAAATCTAGGTTCCCTAAGTTAGAAGAATGTGCTCATTTTCATTATGAACATGTTGAACTTGGACCATTAAAAGTTAGTACTATTTTAAGATATAAAAATAAATATCTAATCCATTACATTATTTTTTTATATGAAATTTCTAATTTTTTGCCGTTTTAATGTAATATATCTGAAAATTAATTATTTTAATTACTAAAAATAAATTATGTATATTATTATATATAAGGTAATAAAATTGTTAAATCCATGTTTTAGTTTGATTTAATTGAGGAAGATGAACAAAAATTTGGAAATATTGATTATGATAATGATTGTTGGTTAACTATTAAAGTTGAATCACAAAATACTGTTTGGGTCTTAAGACGTTCCTACGAAAATGCTAGAACTCTTGATCATCAATTACATAAATGTGTTTATGATCGAAAATTCAGTCTACTTCCAGAACTTCATCCAGTACCAAGTGATTGTGAAAATCTAAATGTAAGATTATAATGTTAAAAGGCTTCAATATTTTATATTATATAAGTGTAACCATTACCATTGTACATTTTCAATTTTTTAGAATTTTGTAAAGGAATTGATTAGTAAATATTGTAAAAGATTATCTCAAATAGCAGTGGGAAGTTTAATTAATTGTGGGCCTATACTTAGCTGGCTGGAACTTGATAACCGTGGCCATCATCTTTTAGTTGCTGATGGAGATCATTGTGCAATAAATACTCCTGCTGTAGCTGCAGCTTATTCTGTCAGAAAATACACTGCACATGCTTCTGATGAAATTTCATTTGATGTAATTGTTTTATTTTTTTATTATTTGATATATCTTAATCATTATTAATTTTTATGATTTCATGTTCTTAGGTTGGAGATATAATTTCTGTTATTGATATGCCAACACCTGAAGAAAGTATTTGGTGGAGAGGCAAACATGGTTTTCTAGTTGGATTTTTTCCATCTAACTGTGTAGCTGTTATAACTGATAAAGTTCCACGAAATCTTTACATAAACCCGCAAATGCTACCGATTACCGAACCAACCAAATCTGTTTTAAGGTGTGTTAGTATGATAAATTGTTATCATAATTAATTATTTAATTTATTTATATTTCATGAATAAATTTATTAATAAAAACTTTAAAGACAATATGCTTAATTTCATAGTCATTAAAAAATAACCGCAAACTCCCTTTTTGCTGTACATTAAGGGTGGACAAAGTGTAGTGGACTCAAGTCATTATAATGGCTTTATTAAATTTGAATATAATGATAGGTATCATTGTATACAAAAAACAATTCTGAACAGATGTGATTTGTCTGTCTAGAATTTATATTGTATTTAAATTGTAATATTTTATTAGAATTTTCACTTCAAATACTTATAAAAAATAATTGTGTTTTTTCGTGTTTCCGTTACGTTTTTAGGGTTTTTCCTAATATTTTTGATAACGACTGAAATTTATTTTTTCCTTTGATCTTCAAAGTATTAACTAGATTCACTTTCCTTCCAAAAAAGTTGATGAATAAGAAAATAGAAGCACTATTACTGCTCAAAACCTCCAAACCGTGGTAATGACAAAAACAAGACAAAAAAAAATAAAACATCATTGTAAAATTAATACATTTTGACTCCATTAAGTATCTAAAATTTAAGAGAATAGTTTTCATTATATTTCAGGGTTATTTATAAAATTATAATCTCAGAATAGTATCAAGGAATTTATATGAGAATTGTTAGATTATTAACAATCCTATTTCACTCTACCTTTTGGTTGTTATAACTTCAGAGTTTTACTATTAGTTAGTTTATTTTTAATTATAATCAATATAATAATAGTACAAAGGAATATAAACAATAAAATTTAAGTTATTTTTATAAACCATATTTTTAATTTTACAAAATTGAATTAGTGTATATCATATACCTATAACAAACAATAAATCTTTCAAGCTAATTTTTTTTTTTTGTTATTAATATTAAAATAAAATTCTTGGCATCGACGGCCATTGGATAAAATTTTATTTATTGTTATATTATAATTGAAAATTAACTCATAATAATGAAATTGAAATTATTCAAAACACTAATATAAATTGCTATCTAAATAATTTCTTGTTTTTTACATAATTTCTAATTACAATAAATTATATATTTTTTTTAAATAATATTATACCAACTATAAAATCATTATTTTAAACTAACTATAACTATAATTTGTAACGTTTATAGTAAACAATTAAATATGATTGTATATAATTTTGTTCATGGATTATTAGTATTTTTTTATTTAAATACTATTTAACAAATATTTTCGTTGAAAGCATTGCATTCATTTTATAAAATGTTTTTATGTATAATGATTTTCAGAAAACATGGCAAACTGATATCATTTTTTCGATCTTTTATATTATCAAGACCAACTCGAAGAACATTGAAACAATCTGGAATCCTTAGAGAAAGAGTTTTTGGTTGTGACTTGGGTGAACATCTTCTAAATTCTAAAAGAGATTGTTCGTATAATTATTCTTTACTTTTATATTTAATCAAATAATAAAATATCTAAATAAGTATTATAAGTTATGCATATGTTCATTGAAAAAATGTTTTAAAATTAAAAATGGTAGGTTTTAATAATCTTATTTAAAATCTTATATAACATGTATTGTTCAAATTGTATGTAGAAAATATTGAATTCATTATTTTTAGTTATAATTTAAATCCAAAGGTTTCAGAAATATTTAATGAGTAAGATGCTTATATTTTAAAATATATTGTCTGATTCAGTTTGTTTGAAAAATAAATAGCATTTTTAAAGCAAATAAACAAAGTTAATATATTATTCATTAAAATCGTTAAAGTTTTCTAATATAAACCAAAACCAAAAACATAAAAGAACTGATATGATAAATAATATTAGTTGCTTACTTAATTGCATCTTCATTTTGATAAAAATAGTGTTATTTTAATTTATACTATTTATTCAGAACTAGAAATGTTTGTGTTAAAAAGTGTGTAAATCACCTATCCTAACTCATTTTATCATACAACTAGCAAAAGTAAAGTTTTAATATAATACTAATATTATATTTTATTTACATTTTAGTACCAGATGTGTTAACTAGTTGTGCTGAGTTTATTGAAAAATTTGGAATAGTTGATGGTATATATAGGCTTTCTGGAGTTACATCAAATATTCAAAGATTGAGGTTTGTTATAAATCTATTATAAGTACTTAAGTCTAAAAATAAAATAAGATTTAATTGTAATCATTTTCTTATGTATTTTTAAATATGTGCAATGTTAATGTCTTTATTACATTATATTTCTATAAATTTAATTATGTTTTATGTTGCCATGTACTTATAATTTATTTTTTATAGATTTCAATTTGTAGATTAAATCTAATGCCCTCTCCTCTTAATATCCCTTAAAAAGTATGTTTTCTTAAAGAAAATAATTCTTAAGAAAAATGAAATTTGTGATTTTATGTATCTAATATGTCTAATTTATATTATATATTAATCAATGAATTTATTATTGAATTAGATCAACATTTGATGAAGATAAAGTGCCAGCCCTGTGGGAAGATGAATCAATAAGACAAGATATACATAGTGTGGCTTCATTGTTGAAATTATATTTTAGAGAATTGCCAAATCCATTATGCACTTATCAACTATATGACTCTTTTGTAAATGCTGTACAATCGGTACCTGAAAAAACCACTGAAGTAAGATTACAACTTATGCGGGAAACAGTTCAAAAGTTACCACCCCCTCATTTTAGGTATTTATATTTAAAATATTTTATTTTTAGATATTTAAATGTTTGACATTTTTTTTTCTGTTAATCTATATTTATGGTTTCTTTTAAAATTTTCATTGTCTTATAACTTACTCTATTCTATTATTAATTTTTATAATAAATAATTATATACTTACACTAGAACACTGGAATACTTGATGAAACATTTGTCTCGTGTGGCTGCTCTCGGGGAGCAAACAGGCATGACAGCAAAAAATGTTGCCATTGTTTGGGCCCCAAATTTGTTAAGAAGTAAACAACTAGAAAATGGAAGTGGTGTTGCTGCTTTACATGGTGTTGGCATTCAAGCTGTTGTAACTGAATTTTTAATCCGATATACAGAGTATATATTCAGTCCGATTCCTAATGTTGGAGCAAAATTACCACCTACTAAAGGTAAGAACATTTAATTATTCAAATATTAATTTAACACTTAATCATTATTTTAGGCACTCCCAAAAGGTCTAGACCTAAATCATTAGCAATATCTACTCAGACTAAACTTTTAACTCTTGAAGAAGCTCAAAGTCGTGTTTTAAAAAGAACTGACCCTAATTATATAGAAGTTGGTTAGTATTTACTAATTATTATACATTTATACATATTGCATTTAAAATGCATAAATAATATTGATTTTACTATCTTTAGGCGGTGGTCCTTCTTGTTTGCCTGAAAAATATCATACAGTTATTGAATTACCATCAAGAATATGTAACACTAACAAAAGACGTTCTCCATTAAGATGGAAATCATTCTTTACTCGTGGTGGAAGTAGTATTTCCCTTGGTGCGCCACCTCTTCGTAAAAATTCTGAACCAAATTTAATACCTTTTCAAAATCTGGTAAGATTTTTATGTTATTTTTATTATTCTATTATTATTATTATTATTATTATTATTATTTGTTATTATTACATAACTTTAATTTATTTTTTGTAAGTATTAATTACATTAGTTTTGGTTTAATTGTATTTGGAAAAAGTTTGCAGTTTAAGTAATATTTTTTGTTATATTACTGAAACATTATTTCCAGTAATTTAACATGTATGTGTTGTGTAAAATGTTGCAAGACGAAAGATGAATAAAATTGTGTTCTATTTCCTCTACTTTTAAGTTTGAAAAACTATTTATTGCAAATAGTCATTAATCTATTAAAAATCACATTACAAATAATATGCAAAAAATGCAAAATATTCAAATAGATAAATATGCAAAATGTTTTTCCATAAAACAATTAAATAATATTTATATTTTAATTATATTTTCCTTTAATTTAACTATAACAGTTATAACTGAATAATAAAATTATAGTTTATATTTTATTAATAATATATTGACAATGATATTTTAGAATTTGTATAATTTAAATTATACATATATTCACTATTGGTTATATTTTGACATTTTATTTCTTTTCTTTTTTTGATATCAAAATAACAACCAATTACAATTAGGAATCCAAAGAATGTGTACGCCAAAGTATGACTGAAGGTATGAATATTCAAGATACTCCAACTAAGTCTTCCAAGATAATAAGTGAAACAATGTCTTTAAAAGAAATAAAAGGAACACCTCCTTGTTCTCCTCCTCGTTTATGTGGTTCTAACTCAATTGGTCATAATCGTTCAGTATCACATGATTCTTATTTTGATCAGCTTGCTGATCAAGAAGAATTAGACACATCCCCTATACTTCACCCTAGCCAAGAAGGTAAACTCATCAATATATATTTTATTTGATTCTATTTTTATATTTATTATATAAAATTAAATAGTATTGTAACTCATTTTATAGATTTAAGTGATTTACGAGTAAATTTCAATTTGGACGATTCTGACATGAGAGTATTTTCAGATGAAGATACCAATCATATTTTTAGTAATCGATCGAGTATGGAACATATTCAAAGTATAACAACAAATAATGTAAGTTATTTTTTAATAATATTTATTTATATGTACATTCATGTATATAATAAACATAATATATTTATTTTGCTATCGTGAATTAACATTAATATCATATAAAAATAAATGAAGTTGCCAATATTTGTATTTTATATTTTATTTGTTGCCCTATCTGTCATATAAGCTTGTGCTAAGAGCAAATTTATAATATTATATAATTATAATTATTATAATGCACTTTTATAGATATTTTAGAATGTTATTTTTCATATACATACTAAAAATATTTTATTGGAGAAAAAAATATAAAAATTTTGACCATCAACCTAATTGTAATACTAATTGTATAAATTAAATATCTATTTTCGAAAAATTGTGAGCCTTATTTATAATATATTTTAATTAAATATTTAAAATATAATTATTGTTGTATTATGTGTTGTAGCTCAATAGTAGTGCTAAACGTCTACCTGTATTAGCGCATGCAGAGGATTCATTGAGTGCAGATCCATCTCCCAAAAAAATTAAAACTACTGATTCAAATAAGGACATTAATGTAAAAAATAATAGACTATCATATCTAGAAGAACGATTTGCTTCACCTGATATTCGATTTATTGATAGTCAATCTCCAGAACATGTAATTATTTAAATTAAAATTTATTTACTTGAATTAACTTGTATAATTTTTCTACAGATGACTGTAGCTGCAGATGTAGTTATAGAATGTGACCAAGTAATGACTGATGTTGATAGTAATGAAACAGGTACTGGTTCATTGTCAACTATTACTACACCAACACTTTCATATTGTCCTTTATCAGAAGATAGTTATAGTGATCGAAATACTACACCTGGCTACCATACAACTGGAATTGATTTTACTGTATCACCTGATATTTTAACTAAAAATCTTTTAACTACTCCTCGAAACCGACTTAGTTATCAAGGAGATTTAAAAAATAGAAGTGTGATAACTAGTGATCGACGTAGTTTTCAAGAAATTAAATTAAAAAATTTACCAGATAATTGCCAAAATGAATCTTTTAATAATAACAAAATGGAAGATAAAGTGAAATCAGATACTTCAATTTTATCTGAATCTCTTAGTTGCTCTCCAAAAAAAGAAGGATCTATGTATGAAATTGTCATTGGTAATAATTATGAACGATTAAGTCATAAAAATTCAATTTTTCATCACGAAGACTCCAGTTATGAAGAAGTAATACCATCATGTAAAAGTTCTAGCGATTCTGTTGAAAATTTGAATTTTGAGACAGAAAAATCAGTTGATAATATTCATTATGAAACATTAGTTGTTTCTAGCCCAGAATCTTGTAATTCTAGTCAACATGATATGTCAGTTTCTCCCCAGGTACTTAAAATTAATTAAGGATACACAGTGTTATATTCATATTAAATGTCTAAAAACATGCAATTTTTATTTTTAGGATAATTTAGAGTATACAAATTTAAAAAGTAAAGAATCAATACTGAGTGATCAAAAATGTTTAGATAATAATGATTATTTAATATCCCCTGCAAATGAAGATACTGAAATGCTATTACAAGATAAATGTGAAGCAAAAATATTATTAACTGAAAATTATGAACAGATACAAGATCCTGAAAATATAAATGATGAAATCAACAATGGAAAATATTTAATGGTGTCAACTGCTGAAGTTCCAGAGAGTAAAATTGATTTGTTAGATTCAAATAGGAGGAAATTTGAATCAGAAATAGGTAGAGATATTGTACATGAAAGGCGCATGAGGAAAGAGTTAATGGATAATTCAAGTTCTACTGGTAAGTAATGTATTTTAGGCTATAGTTAATATTTGTAATATTTTTCATAGTGAAATAATTCTATATGTTTTGTAATTATTGATTAAATACTTATTTTAGGAAATAAGGAAAATTCTACAAATGTTCAAGAGTCTTTGACCAAAATTGATTCCAATGAATCTAAAAGTTGTTCTACATCAATAAAAAATAGACAACTTCGTAACAATTGTCAACATGTTACTACTACAGTTTCATTAGATGCGTTTAGTTTTCCCAGTGATGGTCAAAATTTGGAACGTGTAAAAACATCGCCAAATCTTATAAGTTCAGATATTAACAATCAGATATCTGATGTTTCTAGTGAAATGGATGCGACCAGACGAGAACGCATTGATCGTTATAAAGAAGAACGTCGATTAGCTCTCCGCGAACGCTTTAAAACATCTGAAAGTGTACCATATGATGATGACATAATTAAACGACTTAGAGCCAAATCATTGAAATCGCCTGATGAATGTACTGACAAAAATAATGATATGTTAATTAAACCTAAACGTTTAGTAAAAATATCTACATATGATAAACGTGATATACAATCAACTAATTCTGGACAAAAAGAATGGTATACACGAAGTTTAGAGCGTAATAAATGTGGTAAAATAGAAACTAAAGGTTTAGTAGCATCAAGAGTAAATCAATTGATTGGTTTCACGTCTTCAGATGGAATTAATAACCAAAATGTTTTTAAAACAATTGTAGATAAACCAACTTCTAAGTATGTGTTATTTATTTATTAATAGATAATTTGTTTTGTATGCAGTGATTTATATTAGAAATATTTTATTACAGTTCAGTAAGACAACGAGCACACAGTATCAGTGATAGATCATCTCAATTTTGTATAAAAGATATGACAGCATTCTTTGAACAGAAACAGTAAAATAATTATTATTACATTTAATTAACCCTTTTTCTTTAATAATATTATGATTATTATTAGATTAGTTTTAATAAAACTTATTTAATACGGTTTAATCGAGTAGAAAATAAATTATGATGTGCTAATCAAATAATACAAAAGATTACTAAATTATATGAAAAATAACTAATCTCTAACAATTAATATTTTTTTAGATATAAAGCTGTTATAAAATATGTGAATGAAATATTTATGTTCTAATTGAGTATATAAATATGTCGTTTTGTTATTACAACTAATTCTGTGATAGTAATTTTATCAGGTCTGTATTTTAGACCTCATAACATATTTTTAGGTTATATAATGTTTGCTTTTTAATTGCATTATTTTTAGTATATAATGTATACAAAAATATGACACTTTTAGTGAAAAAACCTATCTATTCTTATATCATTTCTATTGTTATTTTATTGGTTTCTTTAAATAAAAGATCATTAAAGCTAAGCATAATTTAGTACATTTTATAGAAAAAAATTTTTTTTTTATTAAAAATGTTGTGTTATTTTAAATGTGTTATAAATCTCAAAAAATATAAATGTAAAAATAAACTGTTAAACTTTGGCCAAAGATAAAATTATAGTCAATACTCTAAACAATTTGAATTTATGTCTAATTTTTAATTTACACTTGAATCTCAAAAAGTTAAAATGTTTTATAATACAATTTTGCATGTAATAAGCATTTTCAATTATTTTGATTAATTTTTTTTGTTACGATAAATAAATTATTAAATACCTATATTACAACTACAGTATTCTATCATGACCTCTTTTTGTTTTGTGTATTTTTTTTATATATACATTCATAAGATCTTGTCTTCTACCAAAGTATTATAATGTACAAGTAGCATAAATCTAATCATTAATGTTAATTTAATTTTTTCTACGTAAATATATTATATTATGTTTAATATTTTAATGCAATCATTTTATGTTTTTACTGCATTGAAGTATTTAATTAAAGAAGTAATTTCAATTTCAATATTATTAATTTAATTTTGTATACAAACACAACTATTTAATTCATTAACTGCATATTATAATTATTTTACTATTTTCTTATAAGTTTAAGTTCTTACTCTTTCACTTAATTTACTACTTACATCTTATCAATTTGGTTTACTGTTGATGATTTTTATTATTAAGTAGTAAAAGTATGGTGAATTATTATTACAACAAATTATTGTTTTTTATTTATTGTCCGCAGAAAAAATTGTATTTATAGATCTATTTAAATTTAAATAATGGTTCTATATTTTTTTTTAATCGATTTATTAATTAATTTAACCAATGTAGTATATAATTTCTAATTAAATATTACACCTTCTGCATATTGTATATTTTTTTCATAGTTTTAATTTTATTATTATATATATTTTTTTAAGACTGTCAATAAAATGTTATTTTTAATTTTGCTTGTTAAAAATAGAGTATTTAGCCTAATAATTAACAAAATATTAAGCTACTCTTATAATTGTTATGCACAAAATTGTACAAACATGTATATTTAAGTGTTTTCTTTTAAGTTTATATTATTATTATTATATATATTTTTTTTTACTTACAACACCAAAATTAACAATAAAACCCTTCTGTTTCTGTTTGGCTTATTGTAATTAAATATAATAATAATAAATACATAACAATCAGTAAATTAAATATTTTTTTATTCATTTTTCAATCCTTTTATTACTTTATTATAATATGTGTCTTAAAAATTAGGTACCATAGGGTTTATGGACATGTACCCATTATCACAGATGTCCAATCTCCAATCATTGAATATTGATAATTAAAAATGGTAGATTATGGACGATAAGTATTATGAAATGGTTTTTCAGTAATTTCATTAAGATTTCAATAAAAATACATTTTAGTTTTGGTTTTTAAATCCAAATGAAATGAATGGACCAAAATTTAAGATCTAAAACTTCTTCATCATTTTGTACTGAAATAGATGAAATAAATATAATTCTAAAAGATTAATATAAAAATTAAGTTAATTATTATTTTTTTTAGATAAAATTTTATTTTAGATTATACTGAAATATTTTAATATAAATTAGTTTTTAAATATATAAATATTAGTATTGATATAAAATAATCATGTTATTCTTCATAACACCCATGGAAATTCCTGACAATGCACCTGAATGGGACAGTTATTTGGTAGAGTTGTAAATTATTTTCACTACTATTAAAAAAACTATATAGATAAAATTTAAACCAATACTATTCTTAAATAAAAACTTCAACCCGTGTTGTTTTTTTATAACTAGAATCCATCATGCCTTTGTTCATTATAGCAAAATCACACTAAGTAGTCGTGTAGAGAACTGAATTTGTGTTGTTTATGTGAGCTATAAACCAGTATCATGACATTTTTAGAGAAGAATATTTTTCAGTCCATGACATTACTTTTTCATCGAATATCGACTGACAAAGAAGTTGCAACTATTCAAGAAAATCTGAAACTAAAGTCTAAAGTACTAAAGTTAAGGATTCTATTAAAGTTTACTGTATATTGTATAATGTATATTATGGGTCAGGGATAACTAAAATACTGCCCACGGATATATTATAACCGGCCCGCAGTCAAAGATAGAAAAAAATAACGATTTAAATAGGTATATAATGCGTTATAATACGCGTGGGTGTTGTTTATTCGGCATTACTAAACAATGTCGTGGGTTTTGTGAAGCTCCATAATTGAGTTACATGCGTACAAATTGGTTTAAGGAAGAGTTTAATAGGCAATTGATATGGTGAGAAATTAGGAAAGATCGGAGAAAACGAAGACGATAATTTAGGGATAAGAGTTTGTAGAGACCAGATGACGTTGGTCATAGCGATTGCATCGCACGGCTGGTATTTAATTTTTTTTTGATTGAGGATAATAGGTGGACATTTTTCCCTCCTAATTGTGAAGGTGTAGTGAATATATTTCGAATCGTTTCTTTTCATTCCCCATTCCTTATACCATTTTTCAAAGAAAAGATGTTCCTGGATGTGAAAGAAGCAGTGGTTTAAATTATTACAGAGAGCTTTATCATGAGAAAATCACCTATACTAACGCAAAACATAATTCATAATTTATAATAATTCTAAGCCCCACTCAGCTCTATGCTCCCAACTTATAAAAAGATAATTTTGGCTAATAAATTAAATTGTTACATCAACCTGTAATTTTTAATATACATTTATTTATTCTATCAAGTTTCACTTTTACTATTTGTAATGTGCATTGTGAGTTTACCTATTTTATTACAATTTTAATCTCATTGGGAATAAGAAATGAACTAAAAATGATACGGCGGGCATATAACTGCCACCAAACTACCATGGCTACTATCTGGGAAGCAATATTAGATAAAAAAAATACTGTCGGCTATTTTAAAACAGTAATTTCCTGGTCGGATATCTCAAAATGACTAATCGTGCGAAAACCCAAAACATTTATCATAATATTTCACTAATTATTACTTTTATCATTAATGACACACGATTATTATACAAAAGTGAATATAACATACAATACACTTTCATACAATTATAGAATAATTCTAATAATATTATGTTATTTTCAAAACTGAACTAAAATTAAAATATGAATTGTAAATATTTTCAAACAATTTATCGAGAATAAAAGCTTATAGTAGCCTATAATCTATATTATGCGTTAGTATACAATTTCGGTTATAGCTTATGTAATGCTTGTATACATTAATAGTATATTAGGTACCATTGATTACATGATTAACTATTTTTTATTTTTATTTCAATAATCAAGACAGAAATACAGAAATATTGTATAAATATTATGTCATCTATTCATTTATAATACTGAACTAGGTACCTACTATTGGTATTGATGTGAAAAATGTAATTTTGAATAGGTAGAATTATAATAAAATATCGATTAATAATGGTCGATAAATCAAATGATTATAAGTATAATTTTTCATTGTGTTAAATCTCGACAATAGTTTAAAGTATAACAAACCAGCTTAATTTCCTGCAGTAAAAATACTTTCGCTGTCAATTATCCTTGAAGACCAGTTGCTTTAGAGTGGCAAGACAATGCAACCATAGATTAAATATACTCACAATATATTGTAAATGTCTATTATATTTAATCTATGATGCAACTGACTACAAATCTGCATGTTAAAATGACGACTTTGTGAATCAAGATTGAAGCTATAGAAGTGATCTTGATTCATTGATTTATCATCTACTATCCTACTAATACTGAATCATCCAATTAATCATTCATGAAAAATGAACAACATTCCAGAAGAGCAAGTGATAATTTCTAGAGAGAATCGAATAGTCTATAACCTATTTTGCTTTTTACCAACTAGTGAAAACAATAGGTATACAAATTTTTTTGTACAAAAAATCCTATTATTTAGTAAAAAATAAATTACAGTTAATATTTTGTAGTAGCTATGATTCAAAAATATGCGATATGCATTTAAAATTAATCACTAATAAATTAAAAGAACTAATTTTTTAGAAAAAATATAATAGTTAATACATTAGATAAGAAAATGTTAAAAAAAAAAACCATAAAGCAAAAAAAAGCCTATCTTTTGCTGGAGGAAAAATAAAAATTTAATTAAATAATTTACTAACCATTGATGAAACATGTATTATTCTTTACATTGCATATTGAACTCTACCTAGTTAGACTATACAAGATAGTATTATAGACTATAGACAGTGTTATCACTCGATGAAATAGTAATCTTAAACCAATAATGAAAAATAAATTTTGTAAATTTAAAAATATTTAAACCTTACAAAAGAAAGTTAAAACAATAATTAATCAATAAATCAGTGAAATTATCGAATTTGTTCAATTTGCTGTCAATTCATGCGTTCAGCAGAAAACATTTGCTTGGTTCGTAAAATTAGTAGTCAAATTGCAGTATATATACAAATCGGCAACGGTGATAGACATTTTTAACTAGAGCGCTGCTTATATCATATATCTTATGATATCATTTTGCCTATCTGGCTATCTGGCAACTTTTGAAATAAAAATTTTTCGCAAGATGTCCATTTGTACGTATATTGTATACATATTCCTGAAGTGGAAATGTCTTGTCCAATATTTAGGTACCTACATGCTATATAATATTTACGGTTAGTTGCTACTACCACAGATTATTTGAATATAATATCAATAATATCATATTATATGTGTTACTACCTAGTTTCAATACAACTGAGATTGTTAAAATGATATTTCCCATAATTTTTTCATTAAACAATTAATTGTAGCTGCTATTGATGACTTCAGCATATTTTAGTCCCTATAACCTATGCGGCTATGCATATTAATATATAATGTAATTTGGATTTTGAAGGTGTTGGAGCCACTTACAATGTCAACGACTCAACGTTTGATTTCAGGAATGTATACATTATGATTCATTTTTAGTTTTAGAAGTTTTTGTGTATTTAGTCTCGGTAAACAATTAATGAACACTTATCTTAAACAGAATACAGACTCTATATTTTTTTATTATAAACATTTTAAGATAATATTTCAGGTTTTGAACTAAGGGCTTACACACGAGCGATATTTTATAGTACGATCAGGGGCGTCATTTCACATTTTTTCATGCGATGCAAAACCAATATTGAAAATTTAAAGTAATATCAAAGATGCTCGCATGATCGTGTACCATTTTATTATTTATAGTATTAAAACCATACAACATAAGATACATAAAAAAAACTAAATTTATAGATTTTCATATAAAAATTTATACAAACCAAATAATATAATTAATAAATAATTTATGCCTAAATTTAATTATACGAATGTATTACAATAAAGGAAATCTTTAGCAAAACTATCTACAGCTTCATTAAGATTTAGTGCATCAGCTTCTTCTTATAACTAGTTTATGTTGTATTGTCGTTTTTGTTCAGTACCTATTGTATCATCATTACTATAATTTATTATAAATTATTCTATAATCAATGGTTGTATCCATCGAGATAAATAAACAATTACTATTATATTGTATTTGTTAAATTGTTTATCTATCTCGATGGTTGTATCACATCAGATTATATAATACATAAGAGTAATAAAATAATATAATCATATAATATTATTAAGTATAATAATCTGATTGAATTAAACATTTGAACAAGGAACATTATATTTTTTATACGTAGTGATAAGCAAAAAAATAAATAAGTAAAAAAATTCATGGGATGCATTTGCACACCCTTGCATCCCGCAAATGACGCCACTGAGTACGATTAATTTACATTACATACCTATATATTTATGTTATGCTATAAATAAATTAATCGTACGATAAAATATCGGTCGTGTTACGTGTGTACAGCCCTAATAATGGAAAATAAAGTATTATAGACTTTTCAATAATGAAATCATGTAAATACATTTTTTTACTTCTGTGAATAATTTCAAATTGTTCTATCTGCTCCAGAACATTTTGTTTGGCTATATGAAAATAATTAAAATAATTGTATAATAATAATATTATGTTCACAATATTATACATTATACCATTTATACCTTATTATAAATTTAAAATTTATTGTTCCCTAGAGTAGAAACAATTTATAATTATATACACAGAATTGAGAATAGATTCTGTATAGATTTGGTATATAATCTAACATAGTATATTAACAGTTTTTGGAATGTTGGTAAGTACAATTTCGAATATATGGCAATACTGTAAAATTTATATTCGGTTGTACTGTTTGGTCTGTGGCGGACTCTTGCGGAACCATTAACTCGTGTTCTTCTCTTCCATGACAAAACTATTGTTTGATTATATTTACTTGTTTCATTTCCATTTAATTGATGGCTGAATGCTAATGCGCCTACCGCTACCGAGCGATTTGCGAGTGCCGCCTTCAATTGGACATTTCGACGCTTGTACTTACTACAAGAACTCTAACACATTGCAAAATAATTGTCATTAGGTAATATTAGTTTTTCCATTTTTTATTTACGTTTAATATCACCCAGTGATTTATAACTACTGAACTAACTGAATGTAATCTGTATAAGTGGTTCCAAAATAGTTATTCACGTACATGTGCGGTAGCAAATACATTGCTGACATTTGTGAGATGTAAGTAAAATATATTTTTGACGTGTTTTAAATTATTGGAATTACAAATATGGTTTTAAAAAAATGCCACCCATACCTTCGATAATACTACTCAACTGTATTTTATGTATTCAATTTAATTTTTAATGTCATAGTGAACCATGTCGAGAAGTAAGAGCCGTAGTCGATCAAAGAGTAGAAGTCGAAGCCGTTCGCGCAGCCGTAGAACTTCACGCAGCTATTCTAGAAGTCATTCGGGATCAACTCATAGCCGGAGCCGAAGCAGAAGCAAGACGCCTGTTGACAAACACAGACTCCACGTCAGAGACATTGGTTAATATTATTACTTGATATTCATTGAATAAAATTAATGATGTTTATTTTTGTTTAAAATCAATCTTAGATTAAAACAGTTTGGAATGATTAGTACAATAATTCATATTATTTAACATTTTAACATGATTGTTTAGATTTAATTAGTTTGATCTTATATCTTTATTTATTTTATATATATACATTACAATTTGTGATGGATCGAACCTGAACTAAACTATTAATGTTTTTATCAAACTAAAATTTAACCTTTTCAATTAATTTTTGATTGATTAAGAATATTTTCGAGTTCAAATTTTAAACATACCTAAATGGTGAATAGTTTGGTTCGATCCATCGCTATTTATAATAATTCTTTTAAATTATTAAGTTTCTAGTTATTTTCTTGAGTGTTTTAACATTATATTGTTTAATTATATCTACTTATTACACCTAAGTAACTTAATTCATATTCTTACAACTATCATTTATTTTATTAAAATAGGAAGCAGTATAACTAGGCGTGATATTGAGAAAGAGTTTGAAAGGTATGGTACATTACTTGAAGTATGGATGTCAAGAACTAGACCCAGTTTTGCTTTTGTTGTATACAAAAGAGATAAAGATGCTGCTGAAGCACAAAAGCGTACAAATGGAATGTAGGTATTTATGTATAATATATTTTACAAATCTTATACATTTTTTTTTTTTTTTTGTATATAGGGAATTGTATGGGAGCTTCTTAACTGTTAGTTTTGCTAAAACTCGTGGACTCAGTCGTAGGTCTTCAAGAAACAATAGCTATCGTGATTCGCTGAGATGTTATTCTTGCAATCGAGTAGGACACTTTTCACGTTCCTGTAAGGAAGTCAACTATGGTTACAGACGTTAAGGTAATTATATATGGTTAAAACTGTTTGAAAATATATTACTTGATAATTATTATCTGTGCTGTATATTTCTCATTGATTCTTAAATATGTTACCAATATAATTTTGATGTGCATTTGAATGTTAATCAAATGTTATTTTAGTAAATTATATTATGGTAAATGAAAAGAAATGAAGTATAACAGCGTAAAATTAAAAAATTCTCACAGAATTTATTTAATAGATTTTATGTGATGTTTTCATGTTTTCTATATTACCATAAAATATAGATTTTATATTTATACTTTTGTTTTTTTTGGTGTTGGCTCTCTAGATATTATATATTTTTGCTTGTAGTAAATATAAAGCTATGGATGAAATATTTTTATACTTCAATAAGTTGAACAAATAAAACCGTCTTATTCACCTCATCACATTTTTAAGTTGCATTAGTTTTTTTATACTTACACTAGCTTTAATTATAACAATTTAACTGAAATTGTATTAATGTTTTTTATTATAAATAAAATAAGTAGCATTATTGAGTATAAAGAATTCAGAAAATTATTACACTTGCTGAACAGTGAAAATTGGTTTGTTTTAACCAGTTTTTAACTTTGATGACAAGTTTTGATTGAATGTATTATATAATATATACTGTACATTATAATGTAGTTCTCTTTAAATTTAGGTTACGGTTTAATATTTTAATTGACATTGCATTCTTTAATTTTATACTCAATGATTCCATTTATTTATTTAACTGCTAAAGCATTATATAATTATTATAATTAATAAATTTATGATTAGATTTTTTTTTTTTAATATAACTGGTTTTTTTCAATTAAGACACTAATTTATGCTATTTTATTTTAATCAAATGTTTTATCATATTTTGCTATTCTTGAATAAAAGCATGCTGTGTAATGAATATACAATTTATAATGTATGAAATGTAAAAAGATTTACTTTGAAGTAGTGAATAGTTATGACTATTAAATATAATTTATGTAAAATTTAAAATTTCCTATTTTATGACTACTCATACTTTAAAATGTATTTTAATTTCAAAAGAAATTCATACAATTTGCAATATTTATTTTAGTATTTAATACTAAAAACATTATTTATTAGTAGACATTTATATTTTCTTTAGATTAATGTTTTTAAACATCTTTGAATTATTATAAAATAATCCCTGCGGGTAGAAGAAAATAAACAAATAATATTAATGAATCATATATTAATATAAAATCATATATTAATTAAATATTTATTTATTTAAATAATTTGAAAAACCATTAAAAAAATTATGTTTAAAACTATGATCAAAGGACTTTATTACAAGTCATGTTATGTATGATCTACCTTAAGTTGTGTATAAATTTAAATATCTTAGGTTAAGTCTTGCTCTAGTATTGTTTATATTATAGAAATTAAAATAATTGAAATGTCATAAATTACTAAATGATTTCAGTATTTTATATATTAAACTTATGGAGTAAAGAGTATATAATGATACTTGCTTTGAAAAAAAAAAAATGGCTTCCCTAATCTACTTCAGTCTTTCTATTATAATATTGCTTATAGATTTAGGAAATAACCTTATTTTATAACCAACAGATTTAAAAACAAACCTTGTTTCCCCTATAAAATTGTAGTGTTATATTATTTTATGTATTGTCATTATTAAAGCTATTTTATGTTTCAGAAAGTTCAAATTACATATAAAAAAGTAATATTTAATTTTTCTTTCAATTCATGTATTACATTTATTCTTAAACTTAGTAAATCATAAGAATGTAATTAATAATTATTTTTAGAAACAGTAGTTAAACAGGAATAAAAATTACTGTAGTCTTATATTTGAATGAGTGTTCAAGCTTATACATTTATTATGGCATGTAACGGCTTATTGAAATAAGATCACTTTAACATTTTTACCAAAGTTATATGGGGGACTTCTTAATTATTATCTTGACAATAATTTTAAGCATATTAATCTAAGCAAGTTTGACCCAACAATTAATGAATTCATATTGTATCAATTCAAAGTAATTAATAAAAGAATACACTAATATTGGTCATACCATTGTTTGTTAAGAAATCATTTAGAAAAGGTATCTATACCAGTTTAATAGATAATTTGCTATTAATAAAATTTTTAATTATTATTTCCAAAAATATTTTTATTTATTATCTATTATTTAAAAAAATTTAATTTGATTAACATATTTGGTGTGAATAACTCTGAAATTAATAGTATTTGGGTTATTACAAATTCAAATTAATATAACTTTCTCTTGTAGGCATTGCTGATTATATTTTAAATTTGGTTAGTCTTTTAAGACTTGTTTATGTATATGTACTTAAAAATTCCTTTTTGGCACTCAATGAATCAATACAATATTACCATTATCAAAAAAATTTTTCTTTATTATTTATTTTAAGCCCCAACTATTATTGTGTTATTGTGTCAATTACAATTGTTGAGAGTTACATATTATTTTATAATGTTTAGTTAATTTATAAGTATTGATCCCATAGTTGAATAATTTAAATTAAACAAATATTTTTTTATGATTAAGTGGAAACAAGGTTATAATATATTCATAAATATTTTATAATTTCAAAAGTTTACATTTGAATGAAACTTTGTGTAAAACATCTACCACTTTCAAACATAACATAGTATACAATTTTCTGTGTTCTTTTTAGATTCCACTACATTTATATAAATTAAGAGTGGACAATATAATAAACTTATTTTTAGTAAATAACATTTATAAAATAATAACTTAATTCAACGTAAAAGAAAAAAAAATCCGTGATGATAATATCTTTCTTTTTGTTATTCTTGTCCTTTAAATATCTAATATAATTATATCCATATAAAATAGTTTGAATTTTATATTCATATAGGAGGAATGTGAGTGTTATGGTTAAATGAACTTAATTGGGGCCTCATTTACCAATGTTGATGATGATGGTGTTGTTGGTATTGATGATGTTGATTTGATGGTGGTCATGACACCAGTATGTTCCTCATTGTTGGCACAACATGATGGTTTGGTAGATTTTTATACAGGGCGAGCTCATCGAACGCCGTCCATTTGTCAATTCTGTAATATGGTAGGTATAAGGTGTGTATTTAATCAGTGAAATGGAAAGTCTAGGATGTATCTTTTTAATTTATATATATATAATTTATAATGTCTTAATCTGATTATAACCTATGTATCAAACAATTAATGCATGCTAAGAAAATTACCACTATTTGAATTTTCTTTTAAATGTTTAATTCTATTTGTTTTATCCATAGTACATATATGTATTAAAAATAATATATTATTAATAGTAAAAATATTTAGTATTTTAACATACATATGTACAGGATTTTCTTTGAAGAAATAATAATTTTAAGTGCTATGGCAATACTATAGCTTGGCACTTAAAAAATCTAAATCTTCATGAGTTTCCTGTGTAATGTACGTGTGTTTATATGTGTTAATCATGTGTCAATTGTCAAAATAAAGTATGAAAGAAAAAATAATAATTTAGGTTTAAAAATACTGTATATTATTTTACTATAGGATTAAGTGCCCAACATATTCATATATTATCTATTAAATTTTTATTTCAAAATGTATTTATGTTTACACAGGTGCTGCTGATTCAACATCGCTTATGAAAAGGATATTTTGTTTTTTAATATTGAAATAATACTCTCACACCAGTCTTGAAACAATAGTAGTCTATGTTTATTTTCATGAGCCAGAACTTAATTATTGGTTATGTTTAATACATCTTGTAATTAATTTGATTTGCTTATTTCATTCTGGTTCTTTTTATAATATTATTACACCTACTTAAATTGATTAAATTTATAGGTATGTTATCAAAATAAATCATTTTTTTATAGTTGAAAATATTTTTATTATTTATCTGTTTACCCATATAAACTATAACTATAATAATAATACATATAACTATTATGCCATCAATTAATGTGTTTTCTAATAATGTGTGTGTAATAACAAAATTTTGTCATCTCAATTAAAATATATTTTAAATTACCGACTTCTGTAAGTCTATTGACTCAGTATATTGTTGAATATTGATAATACTAGCTGTGAGCTTTTACTCCTTAAACATTTTAACCTAGTAGAGGTGTAATAATACACTTTACACTTAGTCTAGATAATGCAAAGGTTAAAATGAATAAATTAGTTAAAGTCTTATTTTGAATTGTAAAACTATTAATTTTCATCTTAGAATTTAATATATTTTACTCTTTCCTATATTAGTTACTTACCTCTCAGGTTTTAAGTATATTTAGTAGGTATGATGCAATAATTCTGGTACTTTGGTGGCAGTAATTTACTAATATTGATACAAAAGTAGTAGTACTATTATCAAATTTCATTTCATATTTGTATTTTGTAGTTTTTGTTTCTAAGTTCATATTCAAGATCCAAACCTTCAGCAATGATAGTTTTGGGCACTCCATATTTCCTATTTAGAACTTCTCTTATTATTTGTTTGATTTATGACTCGTGACCATGTTTTGTCATAATTTTTAACATATCCATTGAATACTCATATCCTATACCTAATTCATGGTAAAAAATTAATATTATATTATGGTACTCAAAACATTCATCACCATTCATTTTTATTTAGAAAAAAATAAAGTTTTTTAAATAAAGAATTTTTTGTAGATAGCTCTCTATTATATATAATATTTATAATTATGTATATTATACATATATCCATATATACATATACGTATATCCATTATGTATAATCAATTTATAAATTGGCTTAGTGAGAAATCAACATGATTACTTATATCATGACTTAGGATAATATTGAGTAATATGTTGCTATACAATATGTTTATATTCTGTGGAGTGGAACAAAAAAGTGTTATATTGTTTGGTCTCTAACCATTTTCTTAAATTATAAGTTTTTGAAATTAATGTGTGGTGTAATTGAACTTACTAATTTTTCAAAATAATAGTTTAATTAATAAATAATTTAATTGTTTGACAAAAAATAGTTCATAACTTGGTAAAACATACAAATTAAAAGTTCAAAACTCAAATTATTTATAATGCCATTTGTAAGTTTTATTTTTGTACTTATAAATTATATTCTTTTAAAATTAGTAGTTCAGTTTCCTTAAAACAGTATCTCAAATAATAACTACAACATGTAACGGTTAGATTCAAACCCGTATTTCACATCAATTATACATTATATATTAATATATATTATGGGTACATGATCATCTTATATTCTAATGAGTATTATAATTAGTATGGATTGCTTAAAATGGGTTGGGGTCAAAGTCCCTCTTGCGGTCTTTCCACTTACAAAGGGGGTTCGATTTCCTCACAACTTTCCCGGATGAATATATTGTCGATAACCTATCAACATACTATTATGATATCCATTTACTCAGAAAGGCTGGTTTTATAATGCTGAACAGCTTATCACTTGTAGTACCTATTTATGTGGATTACGGTGACACAGCTGCACTTATGTCACCCTTACGTCCACGTCCATGTCAACGAAATCGTAGAGGATAATACCTATATTCTTATAGTTTTGGAGTTTTACAATACCTATTTGGTACCTATGTCCTCTATATGTCTACCTACCATCGATTTTTTTTAGGAAACGCTGATGAGTTTTTTGAAGAACAACCAACTAGGCAAATTCAATCCCGATTATCAGAAAAAACGAAAACTAGCAAGAGAGCAACAAGAGTTAATAGAAAAAGAACAAATCGACAAAATTGAAGTTGGACAACGATGCTACATTCGTATATCGAATAAACCTGTCCGATCTGGTACGGTTATGTACAAAGGACGTTTAAATGGTAAACGTGGCTTTTGGATAGGCGTGGAATATGACCATCCATACGGTAGACACGATGGATGTTTGGACGGAAAACGATATTTTGAAACTTCTCATAAACACGGATCTTTCGTTACTCCTTCAGCCATTCAAATAAGCGATTTGTCGTTTATTGATGATGAACTTTAAGACATAGGTACTGGTTTTTCGTACCTATTCGTTATATCTCCTAACATAACTCCAAATATACATGCTTCAGACAACATGCTTTTATAATTTATTCATTATTATTAAGACGTAGGTACCTATTTATTTTAAAATTCGTGTTGATATTGGTGTTGTACTCGGCTAGTACGGTCATTTTTAAAAAGTGAATTCAACTTAAAGGAAGTTAATAAGTGGGTGTATGTTAACTTTTAAAATGATTAATTTTTTTATTTACCAAAGAAATGTACAAAAATTTGCAGCAGACTGCATAATGATGTGTACCTACATACATATACCTATATTATTTTATTTTATTTTTATTTTATTTTATAATAATAAACGGGATTGAAACCCTTTTGAAAATGTAAACAAATTACGTAATTATAATAACATTCATAACAGAACTATATTATGAACTATATAGACATAGGGTTCGAAAGGTTATGCTCTAAAAGCTATCAAAATGCACACTTAGAATAACATATGATTAACGATATGGATACTAGGAATTTAATATAAATTTATATATTTCAAACATATCTGTCACATTGTGAATTAAATTAAATAGTACCTATATCTATATCAGCTACAGTAATACAGTATAGCCTAACTTAAATATTACTCGTTTATTTAAACTGTACCATTTTAATTCTCAATTTTAATTTAATAAGTAAGTATTATCAGGGTCGAATTTAGGGGGAGCAATGGTCCCTTGCCGGTGTTGCCCGTAGTGTATCAATTTTGTTACCCCAGGGAGGCAAAATTCTATATACGGCCCTGGGCATTATGTACTAGGTTGTAGGTACAGAATTATTTTTCAACCAATACATTTTAACACTGTCGTAGTACGACATAGTATGAAATATTATTTATAGGTAGTGAAATTATTTCATAATTATAGTGAAATACAATTTCATTTTAAAATATGCAAATATATTATGTAAAGTAAAATTTTAATTTTGAACTTGTTAGGTTGTATTTGAAATATTTACCAGATTATATCTACTTAATTTTTAGTGTACCTACTCAGTAGAACATGAAAATGCGTGAAATTCCATGGTATAATAATAAACTGAGTAAAACAAATAAGACACTCTGTCATATGCGACTGAGAAATGGTTGGTGCTTTAACGCCTTTAACTATTATTTGTTACTACGAAATCCGGAATTATTTTCTAATTTTCACATATAACTCTAAATTGTTAAAAATGATAAAATCACAAAATTCATTCGATGGATGTTGAATATACCTACTAGTATAAATTGTAATATCGATAAACGACTAAAGCCAATTGAATGGATTTCATTTTTATTGTTTAATCAATAAATAGTAAGTTCCTACCAGTTTGTACATCGTTGTTGTAGATGTTTCACCATAACGTCTATAACAAAGATCGAAATGGACAATGGTAAATACTATTTAACGTCGCCGGTTGCCAACTGTATAGACATATATAATATTATATGTACGAATAATTATTTTCAAATTAGTGATGTGGTGAAATTCTAAAATATATTTATTGAAATCTGATATTGAGTACTCAGTACATTGTGCTACTATAGAGACCCATAAGGGTCAAGGAGCACTATTAGTTGGTATTTAACTTATTTACTCAATGAGCTGTTGAACTTTAGTACCTACTGGTAATGGTGACTTAGCCGATAACAATGCTTTCTTAGCTTTCTACTCTAAATTTGAAACTCTAACCTTATTCAAAATCAATTAAATCAATCGACCATTTGGTATGATGAAAAATGAGTAAATAACACATGTCCATATCAAACGCATGGTTTAATAATTGTTTTCATCAAGTATGTCACCTTCTCACATATTAACATGTCAACCTCAATAATACATTGCATCTATATAAGCGTCTTTTTGATTTTCTGGCATTTTAGCATTTAGCAACTACCTGCGTGGAGTAGTCAAATTTTCCAACTTGAATAACATTTAATTATTTCAATTTAAATGTCTCCTTCGAAAAAAGTCCCGTAGTTATTCAATGTTTAAAATGATAGGTACTCCATAAAAATCTCTTAAACTCATGTTTACATTCTATAATATCCAGAATTATATAAGGCTCAGATTCAATATAAAATAGTATATACGAGTATGTATATATATTTAACTTATTTTATTTTTATTTAATATTGTACTTAAAATTTTTCATCTGTCCTTTTAAAAAAAATATTTATTCACAAATTGTGCAATTTCTCAAAAAAAAAAAAAAAAAATTGGTACTTATGTAAGGAAATGTTTGAATAAAAATAAATTCAATTATTAATCATGTAGTTTTTTTTCCTGAGACGCAACTATATTATCAAACTGTTTTGTCTTGGTGTATAATGTATGGTATAATGTATGTTACGGTTTCCATACAGCGTCACCCAGCCACTAGGAAGCTAGACATTATATATTATAATGAATTTGCTATAATGACTGATTTCCTACTAACGTTCGACGTAGCACGTCCGTAATTTTTGGTTGCGTTCGACGTCACGTCTAGACGTCGAGCTTCAATGTCGTCATCATGACTAAAAAATTGTTTTTTCGTTTAGCGAAGATGAAATACTGATTGAATACGATAGATAAAATTGGGAAGTATCGGTTTGGGTACTTGCATAGTTGGCTCTTTTGTAAGTTCTTCTTACACCAATGAAAAAAAAAAACCCGTTAAACTGTTCAATATTTACACGGAAGAATTCTCGAAATTTGATTTCATCAAAACTAAGATGGCCTTCAATTAGCTGTCCAAAATGTTCTTCAGTTTTTCATGAAAAAAACAAACTGTTAAAAATTAACGCGTTTCGACGCAAACAAACGAACGTTGTGCTGCATCTGGATATCGAGTTTAATAGCGTCTGGATGATGCAGCTTACAGGGAAATCGAACACTTTATAATTATATATATATATATGGCTTATAATTATACAAGCCAGATAATAAAAAATGTACGAATATCTCGGGATATTAAAAGATTGACTCCCACAGTGATTTGCAGTATAAATACACCGTCTTCACTGTATAACATGATATGTATTGTTTCCTGACCATTCGGACAATACATAATTGATGCGCGGTCGAATATCTCTCTCGTGATTATTTAAACTGAATGATTCTAATAAATCTGTTTTATATTTTCATATCGTTGTGCGAAAGGCGTTTTGAATGTGCGCGCGCGTGCAGTATAAAATGATGTATTCTATATACAAACACATGTTTATATAAGTATAATTTAATATCATGAACGTGCGCGCATGCGTGCGTGTGTGTGTGTGTGTGTACGTGTCCGCGGCGAAACGCCAAGAGCAGCAGCCTGTGTCCGCTGGAGTTAGATAAGCGCAGATACGATGCGGACACACTGGAGCCGAATGCTGCGTCCTTTGGTTGACGTCACGCGGCGGTAGTATTGGCCTAGGGGTAGCGGGTGCAATAATATCGTATAGATGCGTGCGTGTGTGTATGTTCGTGTGTACGTGTGTGTGTACGTGTGTGTGTATGGACGTATTTGTGTAAGTGTGTGTGTGTGTGTGTGTGTGTGTGTGTGTGTGTGTATGTGTGTGATGTGTCCGTGTATACGTGCGCAGCTTAGAAATTTGTTGTCGGTGGGATTGGCGAATTGGGGAGGGTGTACGACGGTCGAAGGAAGGCCACGGCGGTGGTCGAGGGGAGGGCACGACGGTGGTACGTGTGCGCGAGCTTGTGTTCGAACGTGTGCGCGCGTGCCGTTTGTGTACGTCGTTCGCGTGTGTGCGTGTGTGTGTGTGCGGGCGCCACGGTCGCGCGTGTGCGCGTGTACAAGAATAACGTCGAGGAGAGGGTGACATCGGGTCGTTGCGGAAGGGACGCTGTGTAGGGGAGGTGGGTGCACGCTAGGTGCGCGCGTGTCAGAAGGGGAGGCGCGCGATTCGGCCGCCGCAGTGTATAATAGTGGTAGTAGTGTAGCTCTTGCAACATTCCGTGTACAATATCTTTCTTTTTTCTTTTTTTTTTTTCTAAAACAAAATTTTTTCGCTTTCCACGTCTACCCATTTACAACTATACACATATTTTATACAATATATCATCGTGTTGTAAATATAATAATCATCATAATTACAATAATTATTATTCATCTCATCCGCTGCGGCACTTCGACCCCGTCAGCGCGACCGCCATGTTACCGGAATCTGGTGAGCACCATACACACACACACACACACGTACACACACGCACACATGCACACAATATATGCACAAACAAACTCATATATATATATACGAATACGTTTATATGATATATACGTATATATTTATGTGTGTTATTAACTCGTTTTTTACGTTCAATTAACGAATATCGTTGCGTCGTCATTGTATGTAGACAGTGAACTTGTAACTAAAATACCGTCTTTCCGTAGCAGTCGTTAGATTATTTATTATTATTATTATTATTATTATTATTATTATTATTATTATTAATATTATTATTATTGCCATTACCGTCTATATTAACACGCCGGACCAGTATACGTTACAGAGTACACGGTACGCAGTTAAAACTACGTACGTTTTTACATTATTTAATTTTTTCCCTCTCCCAACCCCTGACGCCGCAATGGTGTTCAAATCGCATCGCGTGTTCCTACCGTTTCGTCGTTCGATTTGGCGATCGCAACGTTCTCCCCGTATGGCCCCCGAGCCCCGTGGGTCTCTGCACAACCGCGGTTAAAAACAACGGACCGAGTACACGACGACACTTTGGCCGTGCCACACGGTGGCGTACGCGACGGGCGACCAGGAGAGTGATAAGTGGTATCGACATAATACATTACATAACCCCCACCACCCCTTGCTTCACTGCCGCTTCGGGGGGGGGGACATTACCGCGATACCGCGCGCGTCGCCCATTGTTCTTGTGCGGACTCTCGCAGCACTGCACGTCGTCGTCGCGAACGTTCCGCGCTATCGTCTCCCCGGGTCTCACGCGCGCGATTTTCCTACGCGACGACAACAATATAATATATAATGTAATATTTGGATATGCACGGCGCATCCTTCACCCGAGGATTTCCTCTTCGTCCGCGCTCGGTTTCTCCTTCGTCCGGATCCCGCACTGCAAGTATCGTCCCCGCTTACGCTTCTACTCCAAAATTTGTTTTCACTCTCGTTCACGAGTTCTCTCTCCGCGACCCTGAGGCGAGGGACCGGGTCGTTTCCGTTCCTGGCCACGGCACACGGTCCCCAGAAGCGATGACGGCCGCGTTAAAATAATCGAAATCTCCCACATCACCCTCGTACCCACGCAAAAAAATCATTTCTGTACTCGTGTTTGGTTTGCCAATACTTATCTGCAGGTACGCGCGTGTCGCACATTAGTAGAATCCGTTTTGCCCGTCAATCGATATGCGTTTCGTATGTACATATTATAGTGTTTAGCGGTAGAAGTAGCGATAGTAATAATTGTAGCAATGGTAATATTGGTTATAACGGCTAGTAACAGTAGTATCAGCTGTAGTAGTATAAGTACGGTTTATACACTTCTCGAAAATCTATAATTTGTTTTCTCATTATTATTCATACAGGCATTTAAATGATATAATCTTTAGATTTACTAACTTACGAGCAAACAATCTTTTAATTCATCATACGTATGTTTTAATCGAATACTACAAATTGTGTCCGTTATCTTTGATTGCTTTTTATACTTTATACATGACTGAGCTTCGCAATTACAGTTTAGTTATAGATCAAATAATTTAACAGTTTTTTTAGTGCTTTCAACTTAATATTATCGAATTTCGATTAGCCATACTATTATCGTTAGATTTATGTTAAATATTACAATACATAACTATGTAAATACCAATACCAATCTACATTATTATAAAATATACTGTTTAAATTTAATTTTTACCAACCATATGTAGTAGTTTTAGTAATTTTAATAATTTTAAGCATTAAAAAAAGCATATGAAGTGTGCGCTTCTAAGTTCACATTAAAATAGAATTTCTTGAGACAAAAACTAATATTTTAAATGTTTGAAATGTATTTATGATGTTTGTAAAAATTATGAATAAATGAAGTAACCTTTTTTTTATTGTATATTTTCAACGGCAAAAGAAAATACTTATAATACAGTTTGAAATAGAATAACATATTATAACAAATTTTAACGTATTTATTTTTATTTTTTTATAATTTCTGTGATTAATAGTTTTTATTGAAAACATTAATAACAAAATATTTATTCTGGCAATAATTCAGCGTAAAAAAACAACAAAATAACTTAAATTAGGTATTATATTAATTGTATAGCTCTGCTTAAACATGAAATTTATTTATAGTTTATAAAAATTCTTGATTAATTTGTACAATTGTTTTTATTTTAAAAAAATAATTATTTTATTTACTGTCACAAAAATACTTAAATATAAAATGATAAATGTATTAAAATACCGGTCATTTTTGTATGTATAATCTTTACTTACATTTACATTCGTTTCATAATATAATCAGAAATACAATAACTGAAATTTATTATATGTACATTTGTGATTTCCAGTAATAATATTAAATTATTGACTTCATACTAGATTCTCAAGTCTTAATTTTATATATATTCATATTATCGTTCACCTGTATATTCACGTATTTTTTTTGATATATTATATAAAGTTGTTTGTAATAATTTACTTTATTCTAATTTTTCAAAAGTATACACTTTTAGTTTTGACCTTTAAGCATTATAAAATTAGTTATTAAATATCAATTGAATGCATGTTAGGTACATGTAGGTTAAGTTTTACGTTAGATTTAGTTTGATTTTGGAAAATACATAATTAGGATAAATAAACTATTTTCATTAGTTGTAGCCAAATGTTCTAGTTTATGATCAAAGGCATATGCCATTAATTATTAACACTGTGTCAAACATTAAAATAATAGTGAGTACGTTCAGTTCGTTTTGGTACTTGAATTTGAATATACTACATTTTGAATTATTGAATTCATTCCAATTACCATTTTATTATTGTAGAACCGTATGTTTTCATTTTTTTGTTAACGAACCGAAGTTATGTAATCTTTTTGTTGGTTTCTGGAAATTTTAACAAGTAACAAAATTATATAACTTCTGTTAGTTAAAAAAAAAAAAATACAGAAATTAAATTGTAGTTGAAATGAATTCAATGATGAAAAATGTAGTATATTCAAGTATCAAAAATGACTGAACGAACTTATTTTAATTTAAGTGTTGGAGTATGGCTTCGTTGCTAAATTCTTGGGTAGTCGCCCTTCCTGGAACTATAGTAACGCCAGACGTAGCTTATAACCACAGCGCCAAAAGACAACTGCGGCTAATTACTGAGTCATTATCTATCCTTTATTTTTTTTAAAAGCCTATTTTTTTTTATACATTTTTATGTTTTGGTGTAAGGTTTTTCTTTTTATTGAAATTGAAAAATGAGAAAACACTTAATATTTTCGATGTAGTTATGTAGTTGAAAAAAGATTGAAGTAATAATTTTTGATCTAATATCAAATTAATTAATTTGTATAGACTGTGATGTGTGACAGATAGCAACAATGGCGGTGGGCACGTACTACTGAAGCCCACCCCCACCACAACCTGGAGCCCTTAACCCAGGCATCGCTGGTGCTCACCATGGCGGTCGCCATCATCCTCCTTAATATCCTCATCATCGCTACATTCACCAACATTAGAGGTAATATTCATTTACCAATTTTTTACTGCTCTGTTTTTTAAGAGCTTTATAGTGAATGTTATTTGTATCGCATATTATTTGATAACTATTTTACTTAGGAATAATATAAATTCTCATTAAATCTAAAATAATAATTTTTGTACTTAATAATAGGTGGAGGAGAGGTGATGAATGTATACTTGGTGTCACTAGCTCTGGCTGACTTGCTCTACGGTGTGCTCGTTGTGCCGTTTTCCGTTTATCCAGCACTTGTGCAACAATGGGTTTATGGAAAAATCGCTTGTAGAATTATCGGATACATCGAAGTCGCACTATGGACCGTGTCTGCATACACATTTATGTGGATTAGTGTGGACAGGTAATTAATAACATTTTATTCTAAAAACACTGGACTATACATTTTTATAAACATAGTTCATAGTATCGGTCTTAGGGTTGGAGTGGGAATGTGAGATAAGGACTAGTGAGTTTAATCACTAGGGAACTATTTGAAAAGGTACATGTAACATGATTAATATAAGAAAATAAAAATACATTTTTGAATTTATTGAAAAATACTATTTTTTTGACATTAAGACTTTGATGATGTGAAATTGCCTATATATAACGCCGTCATATAAAATTGAACTAAATTTCTGAAAATCTACTTCCATAACCCTATTTATCAGTATTATAATGTAAGTTATTAATTAGGTACCAAAAATAATATTTTATTGTAATGAATGAATACGATTTAATTAATGTTAATAATAATGATTAAATATATTAAAAAACGTAAGAAAAAATTAAAAAAAAAAAGTTTTAGATTATAAATAGTATTAAAGCAGTAAATATTCAAAAATTATGTACTAGTAATTTATACATCTATTATAAGTTTTATCTATTGTGTTTGTACTAATCGATCAATGTCCATACCATATGAAATCGTCACGAATCAAATCAATATTTCTCGAGTGTAACGATCTCGTTTTTTTATGTGCAATAAAACTGCACCGTATATAAACATTTCACTAACATAATACTAAACTTTATAATGTAAACTGCGTCGGGCGTAATAGTGAATTTTCAAGCGTGTACGCCGACACGTGGTATATAACACTCAATATTATGCTAATCTAGATGGCCATGGCTGTCCGAACAGAGCAGGTTCGTGTGTAAAACAACGGCAATTCTTAGTACACGTTTGTAAATGGTAATAACATACAACTGTACCGCAGCAAAATGAAATGCGTGCGGATGTTATGTTTATTACTGTGTGCATAGGGTGCACTCTGCACGATATAATATTTACAATATTTAGTGCACTACATTACTGCTTTGACACTGCAATTCTCCAGTTAAATCGCATGTCGTCATCGCGTGCGCTGCGTGTTATAAAAATTCGTCTCGTTATGATGCGAAATATATTTAATATGAAAAAAAATAAAAACATATTTTCGCGTGTACACAGATCGCGCATTGTGCAACGCCTAAACGGTTACATATTCAACGCGCAGCATTTTGTCCGTACCTACTGGTCATTTTTACTCGAATGCATATAATAATATAATATTATATATGAATAATATATGCCATATAGCGATGACAGTAGCGTCGCCAGAACTTTTGACCCAGATGTGTCAGTTTATGGCCAATCATTTGTAACGCAGGCAAATCGTTTTTACAATTTACTAGCCCGCAAAAAGTAATACCTTCCACTAACACCCCATGTGTAAACGACATTACAACATATTATTATAATACCACACACCAATACACATAATACGTATATCAAACATGAAAAGTTTTCATATTTCAGCTAGTACGGCTATGATGTACCGTCTATCTATCTATAATATAATAAGAATATATTAATAAGATAACACTCGTGATATTAGTTTTATCGTTTTATACATTAAGTACATTAATATACTGCAATGATATCAGTAGTTTACAACAATATCACTTAAATTATGGTATTATTATGAAAGCCAATTGACTGCAAGTTTAAGTATTTTTTAGGGCGGGTATTGACACTGTTAGCTCAGCAAGGGAATCATAACAAGTCAATTTCAGCTATAGTCTCGTATCTGATAATAATTTCACCATTAATATGTTAGGATGACAAATAATAAGACTACAATACACAGTACAATGTTGATCGTCGTATACGAAAATAGAAAATATAATATTTCCTGTATTGTGGAATTAAATAAAAGTCGACGGTTCTCCATGTAATCTGATAAGTTAGGGTATAAGTGAACTGTGCGTGCTTATTAATAAAACAACTTAACACTGGGTCCGAGGGATACATACCGTCGAACATCGTAATACGTTCCATACGTAAACGGATCATGCGTTATAATATTATTTCATAATAATAATAATATAGCGTTTTGCTATTGTTTCGTATATTGCAGGTACATAGCGGTACGCAAACCGGTTAGGTACTTCACGGTGCAGACGCGCACCCGGTGCCAGTGCTGGATGGCGTTCACGTGGATATCGTCGGCGATGTTGTGCTGCCCGCCGCTGCTCGAGTTCGGCGATCCGGTGTTTGATCAAGACACAGCGGTGTGCATGCTCGACTGGCAGGGCATGGCGGCGTACTCGGTGACACTGGCCATACTGGTGCTAGGGCCCAGTCTGATCACTATTTTGTACACGTACGTGTACATATACGGTGCGATCAGACGGCTGCGGCGGGGATTTCTAGCACACGACAAGGTAGATCGCATGGTTTTTATTATAATAAACACCGGACGATACGGTGATACTCGGTTGGATCGTCGTACTACACTACGGTTACATCAAATAATAATAATAATAATTATTATTATTATTATGAGACCAAAGGGGCATCAGCGAGACCAATACCCAATTTGTCCGATACAATATCCAGTTCCCTGGCCAAAGTAAAATCTTCATTAAATCCTCCATTTTTACTATAACTGTCCTTTTGAAAACAAACTCACAAATAGTTTCCCATAATTATTATCATAAACCAAATATCAAGGTCTAACCTGTTTATGTACCATAGGGATAAAATTTATATTCATTGTCTTAATTTCAATGTTATATTCACTCTATAATGAACTGTTAATATTAGTTGCGTATATGTTATTATTATATTGTGTAATATTGCAAAATACACGATATTAGCCAATAGGCTGAGAAGCGAATTATTCCAAAATATTATTTATAATGTATATTAATAGTTGAGTCATAATGCTTATTAGCAAAGGCTCTTAAATAAAAACAAAAATTAAAAATTAAATAACCAAAGGCGTAACTAACATTATCCCACCCTTAAACGTAAGACTTAATGTATTCTGTTTCTGTAGTTGCATATTATAAATTGCATTTCAGATAATACCTCGAGTACGTAGTACAGCTATTTTCATTTACATAAATATTCTATAATATGACCTAAGTCCTAATCTTTAGAATTTTGGATGATAATGGTTACATTTGTATCTAAAGATTTTACTTGTTAATCATAATATGCACTATCAAAATAATTGTTTGATGTAATAATTAAAGTAATCTGTTTGATAAAAAAGTGTATATGTTACAGTGGAATACATCAACGTGGTGAATGACCTCATTCACCGGTTATTGGCGTATGCAGTTTTTGATTTTGCGAGAAAAGTTTAAATTTAGATTTTAATTATCTTACTTAAGTTATCTTTTAGATTCTGAACGGAGTGATGGAATCTATTGGTTTTACAATGATGTGTGTTTTTTTTTTTTTATTTATTTATTTATTTATTATTTTTTTTTTTCGTGTCTGAGGACACGAATTTTGGTAGTAAAAATGTTTTGATTTTCTTAAATAGCAACTTTTCTGATAGGAAAGTAAATGTAGATGGTACTTGGGCAAGTCAAAAATCCAACTTTTTCAATATTTTTTTAAAAAATCGAAAAAAACGATAAAAAAATTACGAAAAAACGGGAAATTTTACGCAAAATCACGTTTTTACAAACTACATTTTTTTAAAATGTTCTAACTCAAAAACGAAAAACCGCAACAACTTGAAATTTTCACCAAATCTTTATATTGATGTTTTCTATACGTCGTTAAGTTTTCAAAGTATTTTGACATATTTTGACTTATTTATAGATAATTTAAATTTTCGATTTTTGTAAATTTTTTTTTTTTTAAACACCAATAAAATTTAATTGGCTGGTCAAAAACTCTCGAAAATTTAATACAATGTTTATAATAAGCTTAAATTATCTTCAATAGAAAATAACGGTGATCGTTTCACTCAAATTTTTTTTATAAGCTCATAAAGCTCAAATTTGTATAAAATGTGTCAAAATCACGATAATTTGCAAGTTATTTTGTAGATAAAAATTCATAAAATTTTTTGTGTTTATACTTAAGGTTCAAAATTTTGACACTAGTTTGTTCATAAGCTAATATTCAAAAATATATAAAAAATTTCTACCGGACCCAAAGGAAAAAGTTTTATGACTGTTTTAAATTTAAATTTTTACGAAATTGCATTATAATTCAATTTAAATATAAAATACTATATTATATATACACATTTTAGATAAACATATCAACTCCGTTCAGAATCGTTATTCGTATACAATAATATCTATCATAGCATTCAAATTTAACAAATCCATTGTAATAATGACCTATCCTATAAACGAGGTACACTCCACCCCCATCTTAACAGCAAAGCGAGTCCCACCCGTTCTTTTTTTATTTTTCAATTGTGGCTGAAAAGTTCAATATGCCGATATGAGTCTTGTTTTTGGATGTCCAGTGATAAATGATAATCGTATGTGATATAACTTTATTAGTAAGTAGATATATATTACAAACGTAGATAGCTGAGAAAAAACTCAATTTTATTAGAGATGATTCTGACATTATTTGATGTAATTCACATGACAAATATGGCAATAGGACATAGTGATAGAAATAGGACGAGGATTGAGTTAAAAATATATATTCTAATGTAACAACAGATGTAATTATGGTATTTTTAGATAATTAGGCTTGTATTGAAATAATCAAGTAAAACAGCCTAATTCAAAAAAGGACTTATCCGTTATGACTAAATCAGTTCTACATCCAGCATTTAATTTAAGGTCATAAATTGATTTTATTGACTTGAAATCGCAAATCTTTAATCATTGTCGCTGTATAACGAACTATTTATACTAATTTATCAGAAAATATAACTGTGAATCTGGCTGTGGAACTAAGAAATTTACATGCAAGACACAAGGCAGCGGACATTTTGTTCTAAGTGATCATAATAATAATTGTATAAATATCTAATAATATAATATAATAATAATGATTATTATTTTGTTAATTTTTATAAAAAAATATGAGATTTATTATCATTTATCAATAGTTTTAATAAATTACATCATTGACCGGAGAAAGATGTAAACTTGAATTTAAAATGTTATTTTTTTACAACATTTACCTACATAATTGAATCATTTACAAATCATCGTCTTTCAACGTAACATATACATTAGAAATTCTTTAATTTCAGAACTGGAACATATACTTAGGTGAATAAGGAATCTTCCGTGCATTAAGTTAACCGGGGCAACACTTAAAGTATTAAAATATCTAAACGTCCTAAACTTGATATAATCATATTTTACCAAAATGTTCCTTATACTTTAATCTTTATTCTAATCTGGTGTTAAAGACTTTTTAAAGTTTACGGATTAGTCTACTATAAGCCGATAACGTAAAAATCTTAATGTTGTCATAATATTTCTTAAACACTTAAATCATACATATACACACACACACACACACACACACACACACACACATATATATAACATTGTCTTATGTTTTTGGCCTCATAATTCTGTTTAAAAGTAATTTTTTGATCAAAAGATCGAAAAAAAGTTTGTTAAAAAGTATATACATTATGTATTATGTATAAGTATACATTATGTATTATTAAATTAAATAAAACCATAACATTAACGTAAGAATTAAATACGAGTTATAACTTAATATACTATTACCATCAACTTATATTATTGTGTTAGGTAAAATATTAAATGTACTGACCAGTTATAGTTACACAGAGTTGTCTAGAAAAGGAGAAATGACCTAATTTAAAAACGCTGTTTCCTTTGGTTAAAAAAAGAAATAAAAAAATATCCATCTATTGCGAACGGTTATATACGAACAAAGTTATTTCAATGACATATTGCAGTTGATATTTGAAAAATTGATAATAATTAAAACCTCTATTAGGTTAACTAAAGAAATACAAACAGAATATTTTATTCTGATTTTTGCCATTTATAGGTTATGTAGTACGTGAGTCATTCAGTCATTTGACAGTATTACAAGTTTCATAATTTTTCAACTATTAAAAGTAAATATTATAACATGAAATAATTGTATTTCGTATTTCATTCATGTGAATTATTCAAAACGCTCATGTTATCCCCGAATTCTCAAATTGCATACAAAATAAATTATATTTATTATTCATTTTTGTTTAATTATCTTTCAGTAATGACGTGTACATAAATCGAATAACAGTATATAATAGCATTACTTGAAAAGTGTTGTTGGAATAAATAATAACTATTAATTCTAATACCACTCATTTTGCCGATAACTGTTTGTATAGGACGTTGTTTTATCTGTCCACAGGAATACGTAACAGCATTGTCCGAAAACCTGTCCAATCCTACGCATGTCACGTCTTTCGTGTTGATCGTGTCATTCTGGGTTTGTTGGACACCATTGATGTCTATTAAAGCGTACCAGCAGCTAGGCGGTGTACCCGCGGTACCCGGCCAGGTCCGTTTCGCCGCCTTGTGGCTGGGCATATCCAATTCGGTGTGGAAAGCGTTTGTGCTCATATTTCTTAGCCCGCAGTTCCGCGTCATGCTCAGATTATTGTGTTTGACGGTATTTTGTAAACGGAAAAGTCGCGCAGAACTTGAGCTATTACAACTCGACATGGAAGATCACTTCCTCTAAGTTAAGTATTATGTTGATGTTTTTGTTTTTGTTTTTTTTTTGTTTTTAATCATTATTATTGTTAAACTTTATTTTGTTATTAATCGAATGTTCTTCCCGAGAACAATCATTCGTCCATTTGTTTACGTTTTATTCAGATAAAAAAAAATGTTTCAAACGAAAACTAATTACTAAATTTGTCATTGGTTGTACCCCCAAACTCGTGAGGATATTCATGAACTAGGAAAATTTCTGAATAATTTTAGTATGCCGATAGAAGTAATCATACATGTCATCCTAAATCGTGTTTTTCGAAACATTGTAGAAAAAAATTATTTTTTATAGACTGTTTTTGAATTATTAATCATTGTTTTAAAATAACTTGTAAAATAGTAGTTCAGTTAAACATGTATGAATATATATTTTACGGGTAAATGCAATTTGTACGTATATTTATCATAAAAATAGAGTTGGGCAAACATTTATCAACAAGTTAAACTTAATTTTTATAATTTTCAATGGAATGATGAATCATTCTTAATTAGCCAATAATCAATTTACGTTAAATTTATCTAATCTTATCAGTTAAATGGAAATAAAATTATACCTAACTGTTATTGAATAAATCATTTTCATTTGAAAATCATACTAGGAACCACGGCTATAGATACTATGGTTGCGCAACGGTACTAGAAAAAAGGAACAAAATGTTCTTATCAAATTAGATACATACCTTTATATATTCTGTGTTAATAACAGCGTCCCCATCGGCACAGCACCACAGCGGATTATTAATAATGATATTAGTAGTATATATAGTAATAATCACGGCTATAGATACATTTAAATATATTATATATAACGGCAAAAATGAGTACAAAAATAATCCATAAGGATCTCTAGCAGCAAGCAGGTATTTTGATAAGAATATTTTTGGACATTATTCACTGCAGCCCAATATAGGCCGTTGCGCAACCATAGTTGTATCTATAGCCGTGCTCGGAACTGAACACTTTTAATACGAAGCCCAACTCTGGAATGATATACTATCTTTTTATTATGGTTTCGATTATCATTTCATTACAATATGCCTAATTTTTTTTTAAATCGCAATGAATTTGTTTTGTTGAGGTTTGAAATGTATGAAAATAAGTGTAGTTCAATAATATGTAAACAAACGAAAGGCGTATTTTATCAATAATCACTTTTGGAATTATATTTTAATACGAGTTGTTTGTTCCTATAGTAGTGTTATTATTATTATTAATATTATTATTATCATAATAATTATTATTATTTTTACTATAATGACTTGAGCCTGCCACATTTTCATAAATTGTTCAATTTAATAATCTTATTGCACCGATTGAAAAACAAACAATCAATTAAATTAGAATTATTTTCTAATGTAATACATCAATTTGATTGAGACTATTTAATTTTTGAAAAACACCAATTAATACGTATTTATGTTCATAGACTATAGTACTATACATTTAGGTATTATGAAAGCTGTTTAAAAAGAATACTTCATGTCATGTAATGTTTATGTACACATGCATAGTTGAAAAGGAGAGATTCATTTTACAAACATGATCATTGGTTTGCTAAATTTGTTTTTAATTAAAATATAATGTGTCAACGTTCATTACTTAAATAAGTTTTGGATTACGATACAATTGTGATTTCTAATCTCGATATATTGAACCTTTTAACTTTTAGTTATAAATTATAACTATGTTTTATAAAATTTAAATTTAAAATAGTTTATATGCCCTCGTATGAAAAGCAATGATAGTTTTAAAATTTGGTTTGTATTTATTTCTTAATTTGTTATTTATTCCAATTTTTAACTTTTCAAATTTTTAATTGGTGTTTTCAATTATTAAAAAAGTTAATCGTGTTTTCTATTATGCAGTAAATATAACAAAATTATAATAATCATAAGATCACGTCAGTATATTCAACAGGGTTAGTTTACTTTATCACAATTTTGATTATACTATTTTCATCGTATTATTAATTACTAAAAAGTAACAATACTAATTACCTATACTCAATAGTAATCAATAAATTATTATTATAATGTGTAGGAAAAAATTCAAGCTTCATTATAATAAAAATAATATGTACTTTGGATAATCAACGAGGCTCAATAAATATGTTTGATTGTAGTTAATTTTAGTAAAAAAATTAGTATTACAAAAGTTACCAGATATCCCACTAGGTTCTAGGCGCGCAGTTATTGTGATAATAGCGTTATGGTTAAATTAATATTGTTGACTTTTTTTATTTATTTGCTCTAATCACCACTTCAGTCGTTTAGGTGCTTACAAAAAATGAGATTCGGTCGACATGTTTTTATTTATAAACATTTGTTTGTGTTTATATTTATAAACACATCAAATAACGAGATCGACCGTTATTCATATTTTGCAATAGCCCTTTTTTATCTGATGTACGATATAAAAATGCACTTATATAGAAATTATTGTATTGATATCGTTGTATAAATATTGTGAGATATTTGTGTAGTTTTAACATCGTTTAGAATTGTTTTATTGATTAATAATTTTACGTTGGCATCGATCATTTTAATCAATATTGTTTGATGGCCTAAAATAAAATATTTTTATTGTTAAGAACAAAAAAACAATATAAATGAATATAAATTGTTAGCTATTGAAGCCATTTGAAATCATTTTTCCTTGTGATTTAATTATCATAACCTGCTTGTACAGATGTTCAACTTGAAGGAGTTAGTATCGAAAAAGTGCATGATTAAATCTTTCCGACGATGTGTTTACCTACATTACAATCATTAATGAAACATTGTTAAGTAATTGTATTTTTTTTTACTAAAATTATCATTAACATTATGAAATATTATGTTATACAAAAATATCTTTGATAAATTTTAGATCGTAATTGTTAAAATAAAATTTTCTTTAATAAACGTCTTTTCTTTGATACTGGCTCTTTCGACTACACTATTCATTGTTGGTTTGTTAATTTTTAATTGATCATTGGTCAGTCGTCAAGATTGTTATCATCACTGCTGTTCTAATATACCGATATGCAATCAATTTGTACGATTAAAACCACCTAAATTGTTATTTATTTATATAAAAATTATCCTTATAAACAATTAATTAAAAAGTAATCGTAGATCAAAAATACATTTTTATCACTCCTGTATTTTTAAGTACCAATTTTGGTGAATACCAAGGTTAAGATGAAGAAACTTTCTTATAGTGAAAGTTGACTGATAAACATTAGGAATACTACTAACTTTTTTAAATCTATTTTAAACAAATACTTCATTAACATGAATGTTGAACAATTTTTCAAAATAACTACTGTTTTTTGACAATATTTTCTTCTAATTCCTAATGACATCATATAGTAAAATGAGTAATATTTGTTTATAGTTTGCCAATTATTTTATTTAAACTAAACCAAATTACTGAAATGCTTTTATTTATTATTTTTTTTTATTATACATATATTATAATTGATTGTATTGTTATTATTAAGTATATGTTTAAGACTGAATCATTTAGTAGTTTTTTGATTAGATTCGTTTGTTTACATTGTTATTAATACAGCTAATAATTATTATTATTTTATATTATTGACGTTTGATTATTTTTAATTGGCTTGATATATTTTAAAGAAAATGTTGGTATATGTGTTCTTTGGAAACGAAAATGTCTCTGAGCTATAAGATCAAGTTATTTGTGACCGAAAACGCTTTGTTGTATATTATTATAATAATTATTGTCTTTTAGGGTGTGTCGATTGTTAATCAGGTTTTACAGAATTACGTGCGCATGTATGTCGGAATATAACTTATTACACATATTTTTTTTTATTTATTTTATACATAGTTACTCACTACACACATCAAAAAAGGACACGGGCAGATATTGTTTATTATTATTATAAATAATATATTGTAATGTGCTTTAAGAAAAAAAAATGTAATGTTTTGTTAGTACCTACATTATGTATTATTATGTATGTTATTTCTATTCTTTATTCATTATTAGTATGATAATAATATTTAATGTGCCATAATTTTATATGTTATTCAGTTGTTGGTAGTGATTTTGAGATAAAATTATAGTACAAACAAGGTTTTTTCAACTATATTATATAGAAATCCGGTGTTTTTAATTATGTGTTATTTTAATACAATATTTATTACCTTTTATTGCCAGTTTTTCTGTGAAGCATCAATACTATTATTCAAAATGAAATTATTTATATTTTCTTAAAGTTATTTTTAATTTATCAATAAATAATAATTAGTGTACAATAATAATATGTAATTTCGTAAATCGAAAAAAAATTAAATGTTTATTATATTTAATTTCATAATCATAGCTAGTGTATTTTAACACCAGTAAGTATATACCGTATAAGTTATAAATATTTGATACTATAGGAAAATTGTTAGTTTATAGCCAAAAACAAAATCCTTTTTAATTTTTTTTAATTTTTTTAGTATATTATTATTTTATTATTAAAGTTTATTTAATATTTATTCATATTATTAATATTAACAATAGTTTACATACATCTATGAATGATCTCCACATTAAAAGAAAAAAATTCTTTCATAAAAAAGCTTTATATAATGATGTGAAGTCTGTCGTATTGAGTTGAGTTGGCAAAATGGTACCATTTGAAATGAAGTACGCAAAAGTTCATCCTTTATTGCTTTGCTTTTCGAAAAAATATTGATGGAGAAAGGCAATATCCATAGAGCTCACACATTATATATCAGCCATTGAGCCATGTAGTATTTTTAATTGGATATTAATTTTAAAAAGTCAGTATAATGTAAATTCCTAGTCTTTTATTGTATTTGTAGTATTCATTTTTATCATTTAAAGTAATATTGAATCGCATGAATCGAGTTATTTAAAAAATAAATTCTGAGCAAAATGCATTTCTAATATATATGTGTATTATAACAAATAATAAATAATAAATACATTCATCACTCCATTTAGAATCTAAAAAGTATATGAGCCAAGAGGATTTTATACAGGTTCAAATTGTAATTCGTTGGAAACATTTAAATGACATTTTTATATTATTTGACATTATATGTGTAATTTGCCGGGGTCATAAAGTATTTCTCTATGGGTGGGAATTGATGTATACCTTTCACAATTTACCATCTGTTATATTCAAAATGTATACTCATATACAAAATAACTGAAGCCAAACATCCGTAAAATGTGACAAGTAAAACAATTAACTTACGAATTGACGTGTAAAATATAATAATAATATGCTGAAATCATGAGTTTTAATTTTAATTCTGATTTATAAAGAAAGAGCACCTAGAAAAATCGTATCTAATGTTAAATATTATAAAGTTAATCTACATAGAACAAAGTCCTTTACACATAATACGACTTACACGAACATGCATGCTCAGTAAACTGGCGCTAATGTTGACCACTCAATACCCTAAACAATTAATATTTTATATACATACTATTTTATTTGCTGCTATGTAACAAATAATTTTTTTTTCTTAAAAAAAATAACAAATTAGATTGTTGGGATGTTTTAATGTTTTGAATTAAAACATAACCATAACTAATATTTAAAGCCTACAGACTTTAGTATTTAATATTTTTATATTTCTATAGCTAGCTGTACTTTGTTTATTTTATGAAATATTTAACTTACAGTACTTTTTTATCATTAAACATTGGAATTTAAATAAGTTTTTGTTCTTTATAAAAATGAATAATCTCGCCTATCTGGGAGAAATTGAAGCACCTAGTGAAAAAATCAAATGTCAAATTTTGATAAATATAATGGAAGGAAAAGAGTATTATAAAAGTAATGTTAATACATATGCTGTAGTCGAAATTCCGTCTTATTTCCGAAGGAAAACAGCAATTAGAAAAACAACAACTGCACCATCTTATTTTAAAGTAATATATATTAAATGTAATATGCCAACTCATGTTTAATAATTGTACTTTTGAATTATTGCAGAAATTTATAATTGATCTTCCGTCACTATTATTGAATGATTTACTCAATTTACAAATAATTATCACAGTAAGATATAATTTTGAAATTAAATATAAATACGATTGTACTTTATATGATTTTGTTTTATATATTTTTGAAGGTATATGAATCACATAATTTACCATTGTTATCAAAACCTATTCTCGGTAGTGCTTCTATAGGAATTGCTACAATTTGGTCAGAACCAGGTATTTGAAAGTTTATTTCCTTTTGTTCCCATAGTAATTCTTTATTATAGAAACAGATATCAAAACTGAAATACTTAATAGTTTTAATTTTGAATCAAAAATATCTCTTATCTCATATTAAATCTCATACTTTTCCTCTATAGATAACTTTAAAATGTACATGTATTTTCAACAGATCAACTCTTTCGCAATAAATGGTTGTCTTTGGTTAATCGTGAAAAAAATGACTTTAGCATAAAAGGATATTTAAAATGTGATTTATTTATGTTTCTGGAAAATAAATCCTTTGATAATCTAAGTCCGTTAAAACCATTAGATTCCTTGGTTGAAAGCAATGCCATCGATGAAAAGTTCGTTGAACAATATATTGTTTATATAAGCACTGAGCTGTATGATATTCATGATCCAAACATATTAAATATAGTGGTTTGATTGATTGATAAATTATAAACACAAGAAAAATACATTTTACATTATTTATAATTTTAGAATAAATAATTCTGCAATTAAAATATTTTCAACTATTGCATAATATTTAAAATATGTTCACTTTTTTATTAACCTGCATGTTGTTTTTTACACTAATTTTTCAACTTTTTTTAAGAAAAACATAAGAAACGTTGAACTTATTTGTATAGTTTTACTTATAAATATAAAATAATATATATATAAATATAGCATCATTATTGCTTAATGTGAGTTACCATAAATACGTTCCTCATTTTATTTTCTTAAATAACTTTGAAAATTAATTAAATATGGATCAAAACTTAATTTTAATTTCTAATTCGAATTGCAGTCCACAGAATTTTGATATTATTTCTTTTCGTGTAAAGATATGATAGAGAAGAACTGTTTAAATGTATAAAAATGGTTTTAATGTTTTCTTTTACTGCATAAATAAATATCCAAATGAATGGGTGAGCTGAATTTAATGGTACATTGAAACAAATCTGCCAGTCTTTTATAATATTCTGTGCATTCTAATTTATTGTATTACGTTGATAGCTATACCTTCAGTGAATATAACACACCTGTAGTATCATTTGACATTTATATATACATAAAACATAAAATATAGGAAGACCAAATGGTTCGCGACAATTTACGCTGTGACTATTTTTCCGCGATCAAAAAACCGCATCGAAATTACCGCATTCAAATTACATGGAATCCCAATTTTTGTACTTACCCAAAGTATTTTGATGGAAAAAATGTTTAATAAAATATTTTATGTTAAATGATTTCGATGGATTAGAGTAGAATAAAACATTTTTTCTTTACATTACGATGTTTCTATTCTTATTTTTATTTCAATAACTACTGATAATATTACACATTCACGTAGTCTATTATTAATATAATATAAAATAAATAATTTAAGTACTAAATATTAATAAAATGTTTTAGAAATTCTTTGATTCCAAGTGGATACAAAAAGCCAACAACTTATTTAGCGAAATATTCTATTAAAGTGTATAAAGGTGAAATGATACGTTTCCTCAATGATGGTCCTAAATGGCTATCAATTGATTTTGGAATTGCCCCCGAAGTATCTATATAGTATCTAATTAAATAAGAAATAATTTAATCGATTATATTTTAAACAGTCAAGTATTTTACTGGACATGAACAAAACGGAATTAAACTGGAATCAAGAATATTCAACAATAAATATATATCCTCCACTCAGTCCTATAATATTAATTAAATTCGTTTTATCTGGGAAAATTGTGGCTAGCAGAATATTATCCATGCATAATTTTAACAGAGAAGGTTCGGAAAGACTATTATTATTATTATTATTATTATTATTATTATGTTAGACTTCAAATTTTAACAGTGATTAAATTAGTATAATTTCAGATGGTGTCCCAAGTTTTGGTCCAGCATTTTTACATTTTACGTCATTGGAAACTCAACAATATTTTGGCAGGATATTAATGTCCGTAGAAACAGAATTAGTACCACCCGAAACTGAAAATATTAAAATATTACAGATTGATAGTACAGTTCCGATTCCAAACGAAGTAATAAGTGTGCATAAGAAATTTGAACTGAAGTCACTAAAAAAGCATTATTAGGATTATAATAATATTTATTTGTTCAACTAATATTTTATGTATTTTTGTTATTATTTTGAACAAATAATTTAAAGATATAGTAACTAAATACTAATGTATAATATTACAAACCTACCAAATGTAAGCTAAGAAAAAAAGGAAGATAAAAATATTACCTTTCATTGTACAACTTAGAAGTGAAAATGTTAGGTACTTAATAAATTAGTAACGAGAAATAGTTTTAGGGAAAAGAGGATTTATTAAAATGTTTTTGATATTATTCAAAAAAATGTTTTGCACTTGTTTTCTTATACATTTTCATTGTGTAATGCACATTGTAATTAGATAGTATAAGTTTATATGCAATTTTGAATTTATTAACGAATACAGAATAACTAAACACTAAACACATCATATCATCGACGTATTTCTAAATTATTATTCAGATAATAAAGAAATGTTTTTAAATTACTTTTAGAAACTAATGTACCATGAAATAATAATAATCGGTTTAATTCTTCGTGTCAACAATGTACAAAAAAGACTAATAAAATCAAATGATATAACCATATCAATGGAATATGGTGAATACAATTTTTCTTCGGAACATCAAAATAAAAGTGAGAATCACGATCAACTAATTATTAATTATACCTACCTATAGTCTATAATAAAAATTCACTTAAGAAAGTAATACATATACATACCTATAACCGTAGATCTTATCAGAGTTATAGTATTAAATGTTATGTGACCCTAAATAAATAAAATTATTTGAATGTATTAAAAACACTATTCTTAAACATAAAATGTATTAGTTATTTTAATTGAATTTAATTGAAAATGAGTTATACTTGGAGATTAAAAGCAAAGATTAATTGTCAATATTCCTAAAAATAATCTTTACCTCCATATTACAAAAACTATCAAAATTACTACTATAAATTATGATTAGGTTCAATTTTTATTGATTAACAGTAAAACAGTTGTTGCAAGTATATTTATTATTACCCAATAGTTAAATCGGAAGAAAAAATATTGTGTAATTATTGAATGTATATAAATGTATCACTTTGATCAGAATCGAATACCCATTAGGTAAGAAAAACGATACTGACCAATTTAACGAGTCACAAATTAAATAATTATTTAATATTCTTAGTAAAATTTAAATTTAATAATTTTTTTTTTTAAATCAAATTATATTTACAAAATGGTAAAAATTCTAATCAAAACTTTAAGTATTTTGGAATACCTGCCATTTTTTCTGAGTTAGAATGAGATTGTAATTATGAATATTTTTAAACTACTGATGCCATGAATGTTATCAATTACTAACTGAATACTTTTCAATAACCGATTAGAATTTATCAACTTAATAACACCAAGATACAAAGTAGAAAACGTTGAAAAAGATTTTTATAAGTTATTGATTGAAGAGGATACAAAACCGTGTGTATTTTTAATTGTAAATTTAACAAGCGTTGAATATTATGCAATGTTTGCTAGTAATTTATTTTCTTCGACGATTAATAATATGGTAAACATTTTAATAAATTGAATATTATTAGATTTTGATGGATAGGTAATATATAATTGATCTTTTTATCCACACAGGAAACATGCATTTATAAAACTTCTAAGTATCTCTACTCCCAAGAGTCAAACAATATCAATAAGACAGAAATCGTTCATGAAATGCTAATTACATTATCTGTGTACAATCAACAATTTAGACATTTATATGATGAAAATGAAATCATACAAAAACATATTCACTCGTCATGTGTTAGTTATATGGTATTTTAAATATATTTTTAAAATATTGTATATATTTATGTAGTTGTATTTGTATCACTTAATTATTTCATAGGTAATATTTTTTAAGTATACATTTTGTATGATTTGATCGTATTCACTTTGAATGACTATGTTTGTAGGGATTATTTCAAAAAATGTGTTTAAATGAAATCAAAAAAATTAAATCGTTGAAGTATAATGAACCAGATGTCTTAAGTTTAGTGAACAAAATCAAAAATATAATTAATAAACTATTATTTGTGTTTCGAAAAAATAAAGTAAATATTTGAAATTAACCCGTTAAAGTACCTATATTTTAAGTCATTTTATTTTTTGATAATTTATAAAAAAATAAAATTAATGACTAGAATTATAATAAGCGAGTAGGTATATAATATATATATATATATATATATATATAATTAATATTATATATGTGTAGAACACTTTTATTACTTATATAGTAACAATTAGTAAAATCTAGGGAAATTACTAAATCAATTAATACTTAGAACCAAAATAAAATGTATGAATAGTTAGTTCTTTAAAATCTTTGGTTTGAATTTAGAATTGAAATAGACATATAGGTTTAAGATATTAAAAAGTATTTGGTCACGATTTTATATTATATATTTCAATTTTGAATATTATTGTCTCGTATCAAAAATAATTAATTATTTCGATTTAGTATTATTAGCATTTTGTTTGTATTTTAAATCAACAATTATAAAATTAAGTAATTGTTAAATAATAATAATTTTTCTAAATATTCAAAGATATTATTTTTTTTAGGTAAAATTTATATCTAATTTAAAGTCTATTGCCTTATAGGTTATAAACCTTTTGCATGAAAAATGTATAGTTTTCTTTGATATTTTCAAAATGATCCTTCTGATAAATAATATTGCTTCAGAACTAATAGTCTTGTTTTTTCTACTTCGGATTTTAATTTAGAATTTGAAGCTTGTTTTAAAAGTCTAAATCTATCCAAAATTCAACATTGTTAAACGACCCAAAAAATAGTCGCCTAATGAAATATATTTATTTTTATATTTATACTAATAAATGCAAGTACGTTATATTTATATATATTATATCAATTATTATATTTTATAAATCCATATTTCAGTCATATTATGGGCCACCAAACATTTTCTTAAATTTATGCGATGGTAAAAAAGTTGTATCAAAATGTCAGATTCAAACAAGACACTTTTTACACTCAAATATTCCAGAGTTTGAAGGGAAATATTGTGGACAGATTCAACCCTGGTTTTTGGTTAGTACATAACTCTGATATAGTTTATAATAATTAATAAGTATTGAATTATTATTTAACTATATAAAAAAAATTACATTTACTCAAAAATCAAAATTATGCTTTGATAATACACATTACACATTTTGCTCTTATTCAGCAAGCAACTGAAAAAAAAGATCATTTATTTGATGAAATTATGGAAACTATATTTTGGATAGGACCCTACAAGGATTTTAATTTGGGACTAAGGGAAATGCCCGGACTTCTCTTAAATGAACGTAATGGTCAACCTTGTTCACAGTATAAATTTAAATTATATGACGAAAGAGTAATTTTGCTTTATTCATCGGTTTAAATTATACGCATTTACAACTTTGTTTCCAAATGTATATCTAGTTATTACAATTAAATGCACATGTGAGTCATGCTGCGCTTTGTGAAAAGTATTACAAAAAATATGGCTGGGCAAATTTGATGGCACGAGTTATTTTTAACGATCATTCATTAACTACAAAAGTATGGAAATTCAATATCTATAGTTTAATTTTTATTGTTTCTTACCATTTCATGTTTTAAATGTTATTATTACAGACTATTTTTTTTAAATCTCAACTATTTAGGTGATTAATTCAAATTTATCACCATTTTGGAATGTATCAATTTCGTTTGAGCCGATTAAATTTACTCAGTACGGAGATGCTTTTAAAAATTCTCCAATGTATGCAGTTATCCAATTATGCCATGTTCAAACAAAGGCAGAGGAATCAATTGAAGTAAGTTTACTGCAAGTATAAAAATAATATGATCTTTACAATTATGTTTTGTAGGATGTAATTGCCTTTGCTGTAATTAATTTGAAGGGAATAGAAATGACAACTCGCTCAACATTAGATTGGATTGACATTGTTGACAGTTCTGAAAAAATTGCCAAAATGTGTGTAGCGGTTGAACTTATGAAAAGATTTAATGATTCAACAGAAACCGTTTACAATTCAGACGTTATTTTATTGAATCATATGCAACCAAAGCTTCGTGTTTATCAGTTAGTTTTCAGTTTAAACATCGTATTCAAAAGAAAATATAAGTTTACTAATATGCATTACATACAGGCTGATTGTATTGTTTTGGGGATTGCGTGAATTCGAAAAAGATCTACGTCTATGTGAACCATTTGTCCGAATGTTTTACTCGGGAATATTTATTGATTCCAATGCAATTAAAAACGTGAACTCCTTTCCAAATTTCCCTGACATAATGAATAAAAAATTCGTACTTAGTGTTGTAAGTCAATACATAGTTATATATATAATATTTAATTAATTGGACCACACATTACGAATGTTCATACCTTTAACTTACCTAATAGGAATTACCCGAAAATCCAAATCTTATGCCTTCGATATGTTTTCAACTGTATACTAAAATAAAAAAGGAGCACGTTCCACTTGGAGTATGTGGTTCTCAAACCATTGATAACTTTTTAGTTCCTGTCATTTCAGAAACTGATCAGAATCTACTGAGAAGCGAGTATCCATTCGCTCATTCGGGTAAAAATGAATTACGTTTATTAAATGTATTTATTGATTTATCTATTAATTATTAATTTAACAGACGAAACTCCTTGTACAGTATAAATTTTATAAAAATAGTTATATGATCTCATACTAATATAGATTAATATTTAATAAGATACATTAATGTTCGCAAATATAACAATCATATAGATAAATGAACACATTAACAATTTAGTGAGTATTAGTATTATTTCTTTTTTGAATATAGGGTATGTAGGTACGTAAATGTAGTATGTCACAGTAAAAATCAAAAATTAGTAAAAAATAGTTTTCATAACCCTCTTTCGTCAAAACTGATTTTAAAAGTTAGAACTATAATTAATCTCAAATTTAAATGTCTAAATAAAAAATATAGTTTTCACTGAAATATATAGATACTTATTAAAAACAAAACCTAAAACGTGCGCGACCATTGACCAGTTAGCTATTCTTTTTTATTTATTCAAATTTTTATTTCATAACGAATACTGGACCTCGCTGAGAAGCTTATGTGGAGGATTAGCCTATCAAATTATGTAATGCATAAATTAATAGCTGTGCAGGCGAATGTATATCTTTGAGTGCCTTTCATTCAGTTCGTGGCTGTGTACAGTGTACAATTAACAGTTTATTATTTTAATTTTTCTGGGTAGGAAGATTTTTCAAAAAATATTTTAACAGGAATTATGAGCGAAATTAATTGTTGAGAACAGTTTATTAACAAAGTTAAGGAGTCTATGGAAGAAAAAGACAATCATTATAATGTTATTGTGTATGATTATGATATATGTGATTTTCTTCTATAGGATATCAAAGACGCAATATTAGTACATATTTCATTGTAGAAGTAGAATAGTGAAACGATTTAAATATTTAATGTTTTGGGTTTAGTTCATGTACAGAGGTGTTCGTCACTATGCGAATCGAGTTAAAAATAAATGCCATGATAGCTTGCCTTGTCAAACAAATAATAATGTTAGTTAAGAAATTATGTTATTAATACAATTTCCATTATTTATTAGTTATCTTAATAGTTAATACTTATACCTAGTAAAATATGTACATTACTTATTATTTCCACTTTTACATTATTATTATTATTTATTTCCATTATTTTAAAAATTAATTTTCACGAGATAATTCTAGTTTCAACCATTATATTTCTGACACAACTAAAAAAAGGAAGTTACAACTAGTTTCAACGTTGAGGATCCTGGTTAATTCTAGCTTAAAATAGTCAAAATCAGTTTTGACAAAAGGGACTTATAAAAACTAGTGTTGACTAGTTAAAATTTGTTTTAATAGATTTCGAGTTTTAACGGTAACATACATTATATTATTATATACCCATTATATATGTATTCATGGTTTAGTCTTCAGACAACTTCTGTAGTTTACTAATATTTCAGTCCTGATGCACGTAGCACGCCCTATTTTTAAAAGCGTAAGTTCACAACGTAGCTGTTATGATTATGTAAGTACCCAATATCTTATTTGTTCCCGTCGTTTCCCAACTGTGCTTATACTGATTTGCGACACCCTTATTACATTTTAATATCATGAATCTCCTTTCTCTTTCAACACACTACTGAAGTCTGAAGGCATAAAAGATTAACATGTACCCAAATTAGAGAATACTGTATTATATCGATCAATGAAAACTAACCAATTTACTATTAAATTTCATTAGGTACTTTAGGGAACTAATTAACGCTTTATTAATTATTGAGATATATAGAGAGGTAAAGGATAGTTAACCTAACTTTCTTTAAGAAGGAAGGTGAAAAAATGTAAAATTATTATTAATATTAATATTTATGGATTCACTGCTTTTTTTTTTTACTTGCATGAAAATAGTTTTGGATGTAGAAGAAGATGAAAAAAGAAAAACTGTAAAAACAAATAAGAAAATAACTGTAATAAAGACTTCAAGCGTAATTAATGCATTTATACTATTTAACCATTGGTAAATTGATTCTGTACAATTTTTTTATTTTAGGGAAAGTTTAAATTAATTTACGATTTTCTATGGAACACAATTGAATGTATTACCCCATCAACATTAAAAATACTTTTTTTATGGATTTTTCAATTCGTAATGCTAGTCTTAACTATATTATGTGATATAATGATTTGGTTATGCCCATGTATTAATACAATTACTATTTGGACTTCAAACCAGTTTAAACATTTGATTGGACATTTTGAAAAAAAATATGATACACTTATAGACGAAAACTTTGAAGAAAATGAAAAAGAATTTAACTGGTGGACAAAATATTATGGATTTAAATACCAAAAGGTTCATTTTGTACGATATATATTTTACAAAACTTTTTCTATTATTATTTTTTTTAATATTTAATTGAAAATATTTATTAGAATATATATTTGGATATATCCATTCTACTAAATACATTATTATAATATTTAAGGTACTTATACCTATTTAAAATATAAATATCCAAATAAAAATACATGCATACATGCAGACCAAAATTTCATCTTTGTTACTTCATTCTTTGGAATTTTGAATAAATTTAATAAATTTAAAAACAATGCATGGCAGTAAAAATATTTCAAAACGAAATATTATTATTGTATATTTAAAATACATATGTTTTTAATTAATTAATTGTTTTATTTTTTGTTTAAAGTTTTAATTTGTACATTAAAGAATGTAAAAACTTTTGTAATAAAACGAAAGTAATACAATTTAACAATATTATTGGTTTGTACAATAATAATATATAATATAATAATAATAATAATATTATTGGCTGCTAAAATTGTAATACATTTTATATGATATGTACTCGTATATATAAATGCAGCTATATATGTTTACAGTTTAGTTTATAGTTTAATATAATAATATACAAAATTCTTTTTTTTCAACATTTTATACTAATCGACACTTATAATAGAAATTTAAATCAACCCATGTTATTGCTCGCAATTACCTCATATAACTTTTAAAATGAGAACCACTGTTTAGCTCATAATTGTATTTTTACCAAATTTGTAATACCTAACAAAGGTCTAATTAAAAATAGATTTATCGATAAATAACCACTTGAATATTTTGACAAAGAAAAATAATTAGTTGTATCAATAAAACAATCTGTCTATGAGCGAGTAACAGCGTTAGAATTATCACATACATATGTATACATTTTTTATTTTTTTTCAAAAATTAAATTTTTACTATAAAATAGTTTTTAAAAATAATAGTTTACAAGTTTTATTAAAAACAATTTATAACATTATATTTTATAGAAATAGTATATTAGCGTATGGGCACATTATAATTAATTTTATTATATTAATTAACAACATCGCATTTTTTTGTTTTATTATAGTTTATTACTAATTAACTATATAATATTACTATACATTTCTTTCTCCCTAAATTACTACTTTTATTATTTTCGAACTCGCTCTACGCGTGAGTAATGGTGTTCAGATTACAATATTACATACGCGTGTCACGACAAATTAATAAGCAAATAAATAATATAATAAAATTAGACAATTTATTAGTTTATTTGAATAGGTTTATAGAAATAGTATTAACTGAATTCATGAAATCACCAGCTATGTAGGTCTTAAGTTTCTACCTATAATTTAATCTATTATATATTATATCTGTAGGTATAACATAATGATAACAATTAAATCATATTTGTAGGGAACTGATTTGAATGCAAATTGCATTTTTTTTCTGAATGTCCGAAAACATTGATTTCCAAGCAGAAAGTTCATTTCATACATCAAAGGATTAAAAAATGTTACTTTTATTTAGCATTTTTTTGCTTTTTTAAGACTTTAATGCATTTTTATAGCATTTTTTGAAATTTTTAGTGCATTTTGTGGTTTTTAAGTCATTTTTTCAAAATTTTTTCCACGTTCATTCTAAAAAAAATTAATATACCTAAATATGTATTCTATTACGAAATTATTGTTGACACGTGTAGACGCAAAATATATACATACAAGTTACAACAGATTATTATATTTAAATATTTTTTATTAGATTTTTTATAATAATGAGTTTTTTTATAAGTTTTAAATTCAAAATTTTGTTTTTATTGAATATAAACCCATTTTTAAAGTTTTTTAGGGTATTTTTTTAGTGCATTTTTTGATGTTAAAGAATTTTTTTAAGGCATTAAATCGTATTTTTTTAAGACATTTTTCTTGTTTTTTAGGGCATTCAAATCCGTTCCCTACATATTTGTATAAGAAATCTTGTAATTATGTACTATAGATTTAAAATAACAATTTCATAGATGTGTTATTGATTGCAGAATAATTTTAAGAAAAATAAACATAAGAATGAAAGTGCGTTTACAAAAATTCCATGTAAATTTCTTCCGTTTTTTACTCACTGCAGAGATCAATCAAATAAAATGTCGATCGCTGAACGTTATTCAAAAATAAATTCTTTAACGGTATTCATAATTTTAAAGTAGGTATATTTTAAAAATCTATTGAAATATGTAATTATACTATCCTTAGATCTATGATACAGAATTAGAAAATATTCCTGAGTTTGATAGGTTTGAAGACAATATCAAAAAATTCAAATTCTACGGGTTTAAAGGAGATCATAAGAAATCAACAACTATAGCTACTTTAAAAGTAATCAATTTTAAAATAATTATACTTTCTTCACAAGATACTCGTGATATGGTGAAAACATTTAAATTGTTCATTAAAATATGCATGTATAAAAGCTAATGACTAATGAGTAATGACTACCTATATTTTTATTATTTTATAACTATGAGTTTCATATTTGTTAGCATATAAATTATGATTTAATATAATTTTTCAATATCCGTTTTTTCGTAGGGGAACATACATTTATACCTAAAATCAGTTATTAAAGATGAACAAGAATTTTCAAGATCAAGGAAATTGAACTTTTCCGATAAAGAATCTCAAATTTGGCCCCGATTGAAATCGAATGCCAGCTGCAAAATTATTGTGCGTGTATACATACTGAGAGCACATAATTTACATCCTAGTGATATAAATGGATTGTCAGACCCGTATATAAAAATTTTGTTTGGAAAGCACCATCAAATTTCAGATCAGAAGAATTACGTACCAAAATCATTAAATCCTTTGTTTGGCAGGTAGATAAATTATAAAAATTTTTACCTCATAATTAATTTAAAAAAAACCAGGAACTCACTCTATTCTACAATGATGGTGAAGTCAGTGGCGTCCTTAGACCCTTTTATAGAGGGGGGGTGAACTTCACACATCCTCTATATATATATGAAAATACACCAATTACTAGATGTTTTACCTGATTTAACTCGGGATATGTAATGTCATTAGGACACCGTGGAGTGGACCTCAGTCGTAGAGTAGGTCATTATAATGGATGTTTTAAATTTGAATGCAATTATAGGTATCATTGTATACGAAAAATGGTTCTGAACGAAGATGATTTATCAGTTGAGATAATATATGTACATAATTATATTTAAATTTTAATATTTTGACAATATTTGCACTTCAAAAGCTTATAAAAAAAAATTGTGCATATGTATTTTGATAATTTTTTAATGATAGTGAGAACAGTCTATATGGAATCTTCTTTTAAATTTTCAAACATTTTATCCCAGCAAAATTTTTTTTATCAATAATCAAAAAAAAAATGACCATAAGCAGCTTAAAAATTAGTAAAATATTTTGAAAAGAAAATTATTTAAAATAAATGCCAATATGAATAGTCGTAGTCAAGTTTCTATGACTTACAATTTTTGAATAATAACAAATATCTAAAATCGTATTAGGATAGATCATTAGTTTACGCAATTTCTTAAAAATATAAATTTCAGATATTCATAAAAAATTTTTCTTAAATTCCGTAAGAATATTTTATAGTTATTTGAAGAAAAACTTATCGATAACCTTTTGTTTAAGTTTTTAACTTTAAGTATAAATACTAAAATATTATGAATTTTCAGTACAAAATTACTTAAAAAAAAGATTGTGATTTTGAAATATTTTGTAAAATATGTACTTTAGGCGCTTATTAAAATAAATAAGTGTGACTAACAATTTCGATTTATTTTCAACTGCGGTAAGTGCGATTTATAAAACATCTTATATTAAATTTTTAAGATATTTTGGTTAACCAAATTTTTTTATTGATACTTCAAAAAAAAACTTATTATTTTTGTAAAACTTATTGTAAACGAATTTTCTATAAATAGCTCAAAAAAAGTCAAAACATTTGAAAAAAATGGACAACACTAATACAATAATTTGCTGTAAATTTCAAGTACTTAGAGTTTGTCATTTTGGGTTCAAGCAAAATTCCAGTTTTTCGTTATTTTTTTTTAAGGTTTTTCCTGACAATTTTATAGTTTTTTATTTTTGACTTCCCGAAATACCAACTTGATTCACTTTCTTTTCAGATAAGTTACTGAATAAGAACATTAAATCACAACTACCGCTACAAAACGTAATTATAAACAAAAATATAACACACATCATTGTATCTTTTAGTTCAGAATTTAAAACGTATACCTTCGTACTTTCAATTCTATGATCGTTTACTATAAATTTTTATTCCTTGGATTTGATGATATTCGGATATTAGTCATTGAAATTTGAACTTTATACTCATTTATAAAAATACCATTGATTAATATTATTATTACTATTTTTTTTTTTTTTTTTTTAAAAAAAGGTGTTATGAAAAAGAAATTTCCTTACCAGAGTGTTCAATTTTAAAAATTAAGGTTATGGATTATGATAGATGTAAAAACGATGAATTGATCGGTGAAACTATAATAGATATTGAATCCAGATATTTTAGCAAACATAGAGCTCATTGTGGTTTACCAAAGCAATACAACAAGTAATTATTAGATATAATATGTAAAACAATTTAACATTCCTATTTCCTACAACAATTATATGTAAATTATAATGTACCTTGTAAGCTAATAAACATATTACTATAGTCATAACTCGTAAACTTAAAACGAATTACTTACTTATAAATCAGCAAACACAGTAGTCAGTAAGTACTTATTTATAGATGACTAGTGAAAATATATATATCAATCTCTTTATCAGATCATGAATACAATTTAATTATTGTATTAGTAAGTAACCGTACATTATATACAGGCTATAGTACCATTGATTAAATACATTATATTTAATTAATGATAAGACCTGCTCGATGTATTTGTAAATAAAACCAATTATTTCGAGATTATTTGTACCTTTATGGCTTAATACCGACGAAAACGAAATAAGTCCAATACAACTGAACGAGAAAACAATTATATACTATAATAATACGTATTGAGTCTCCCGGATTAAAACGAAAGGTATATCAATCGAGTCCGTAATCGAGAAATAAAAAATTTATCAATTGAGACCCAGAGTCTCGATATGTACACTAGGTAACAATTTTATTACTTTCGTCAAATTGAAATGGTATTGGTGATTCCGGTTGTTAAAAGCGATATTTCAATGAAGCTTTAACGGAAAATTTGAATTTTATATGTACCATAGATTGTAATATTTAGGCACCTATTTAATTTATACCTACCTAATTTATTATATTATACTCTTATTGTCTATGAGTTAGATACACCAAAAAACCAAAAATTTGAACATTTTTTACCAAATCTTTTCTCCTTAGAATTGTTTATAGTCCTAAATAGATAAATCTGTAAAAAATGGACAGGAACATGTTTATTTTTCAAGTTTCACGGGACTCAGAATTAAAACAAGGAATCAAATAGTATTATTTTTTGCAAATCAAGTGACTCAATTTGTAGGCAGCCCTTTATAAGTATAATAAATATATAAATTACTTTTATAACGGATTTTGGTATTTACTATTTAATATTTAAAATGGGAAAAGTTATTAAAAATCGACCGGTTTATTTATTATTAATATGATAAATTGACGATTTGTTTTATTAGAGATGGATATAATCGTTGGAGGGATTGTGAAAAACCATCAAAAATTTTACATAAACTTTGTTTGTTGTATTCATTGAAACCTCCAATATACACAGAAAACAGTGTCATAATTGGTTCCAAAATATTTAATATTGAAAAGGGAAATATGAAAACGGATAGACAGTCGTTGGCATTGAATGTGTTAAACCATTGGCAAGATATGCCAGTTATTGGTTATCATTTGGTGCCTGAATATGTAGAGACAAGAACACTATTCAATCCAAAGATGCTTAATATACATCAAGTATAAAAAATACAATATGTATAATACAAAATACAATATCAATAAATAGACATAACTACATAAGTGTTCAATAATTTTCACAAATGTAATTTTTTTTTTGTATAGGGTACATTGGAAATGTGGATCGACATGTTTCCTAAAAGTGATTGTATACCTGAAATAGTTGACGTAAAACCACCGATTGTTGAAAATTATGAGCTTCGAGTAATAATTTGGTCGGTCACGGATGTAAAATTAATTGATAATAATCTTCTTACAGGAGAGAAACATAGTGATATCTATATCAAAGGGTTACTTCATTTTAATTATTTATTTAAATTATAGTGTTATTTAAACTATATAATGTTAAATATTACAGGTGGTTACCGGGCACCGAAAAACAATCGACAGACATTCATTATCGATCGTTAAACGGAGAGGGATCCTTTAACTGGCGATTTAAATTCTCATTTCTTTACAATAAAACAGAAAATATTATTGTTCAAAAGACAAAAAACTTTTTTTCATTGGATGGTGAAGAACAATTATTTTTACCTAAACTCCACCTTCAAATTTGGGATAGTGACGCTTTATCCCCTGATTCTTACATAGGTAAATTAAACATTTTTCAATGCAAACTTTATTTCATATTTAGCCATTAGGAATAACGGCTATTTATCTTCTAAATTCTAATTCTCGCATAGGAAAATGAAACATTTTTTTAATGCAAATAATACTTTGTTTTTAAATTTAAGGCTTTTTAACTTTGGATTTGTGGAATTTGCCTCGTGGTACAAAGTCATCATGGCGATGTACCTCGACTGAAAATGCACCTCGAATAAATTTGTTTAAAGTAAAAAAAACGCGTGGCTGGTGGCCTTTTACTTCCACGGGAGATAATCAAAATTCAATTGTAGTAAGTATTCTAATGATTTAATATAAAGTTTTCATAGAATTGTATTTACCAAAGTTAATATTAATTGTTTAATATGAATAGGGTAAAGTAGATGCTGAAATACAAATAATGACGAAGCTAGAAGCAGATAAATCACCAGTAGGACTCGGTAGAAATAAACCACAGCCTTTGCCAGTGCCAAAGTAATTAATTTTCTTCTGAATAGAATTAGGTTATATAATTATAAATTAATACAAATTCAATTTTATATTTATAGGAGACCATCAATTCAATACTTAAAATCAGTTATGGAACCATTCAAGTTTATGTTTCAGAATTTATTAATAGCTAACAAAACCAAGTGTATATATATCGTAGTTATTTTTTTGTTACTTTTATTTGTAATGTTATTTGTTTATTCCATTCCGGGATATTTGGTAAAAAAATTAATGAACGCGTGATTATAATCCCATTAAAACAATCATAAAGCTTATTTATTTTTAAAAATATAACAAAAATTAGTTCAGCTGCATTCTTAAGCATAATTAGCATTACATGGTTGTTGAATATAGTTAAGACAAAATCCACGATTACCCATGTCATTTGGCATTTCCACTGAATTAGTATGGAAAGACAACCGAAAAGGTTTTACACTACCTGCATAAACAAATTATAATTAATTATACATTTTAAATAATGTTACTAAAAGAATAATTTATAATTAAAAATCGTATCTAATACTATATTACTGTTTTAGTTTTACACTAGATTTTAAATTAGTACCCAAGTAAAATTATATTATTTATAAATATGTATTACTTTACTTGGATACATAAAACTGATCACATACGGCTCTAAAAAATGATAGTTTGCCTTGTTCTGCCCCCAGATTTTTGAGAAAAAAAAAATTGAAGCACCCCCAGGCTCTAGATTCTAGAGTCTAGAACCATAAATAGTTGTTATTTTAATAATACTTCCAAATTGTAATCAAATAATTTTAATGTATCTACTATTAAGTGATAAGACTGGTAATAGTGAACAAATATCTTAAATAAAAGCTCAATTTGTAAGAACAATGACCTGATACGTATTTAATTATATTTTTATAAATGTTATGTGTCGTTACTTTCTGAAAATATTAATGTTATTATAATTCATGATATATAAATATGTTAAATACTTACATAAATATAATTTCTTACTTATAATCGTCGTTGGAATTGTAGTATAATCTGTGTTTAAAGTGCCACCACACAGTCTATCCACACACGAATTCATGCCTGACGCAACAGGTCCTTGTTTACTCGAAACACAAGGAATAATAAGGTAGTCAGAATTACAAGGACTTGACCCAACGCTACCAACGTTTGCTTGTACAGGGTTTTGACCCAATGTATTTCCAGTCAATGTGAACGCGTGGCTTCTATTGTTCACTATATGAATTAAATGAAATTTAATTTTTATACCATTTATTTTAATTGAATTAATGTTGGTATACTATTTAATACTACTTCTATAATATTACTCACTTTGATCATCACACGCTGAATATTGTACGGAACAGAAATTGCGCTCGGTCCTCAAGCATATTGTGTAATCCTGGTTTGATAAATGAAGACCGGAAAATGATTCATAATTAAATGACTTCACCGTACCCGATATCCCAGTATAATATTGTAAGCAGCCAGTGTCAGCTTTAGTAGTATAAATCAACAGTTAAACATTATATAAACACATTGTATTTATATAATTATATATATAATAAATATATTCAATTTTTAAAAATAACCTTTTGTTGTGGAATCACAAGGTATCTGGCTAACTTTAATCTTCCAATTTCTTCTGAAAAGTATACCACTCGTAACCATTGTCAATATAATTGGACTTGTACCCGTGCCAGCATCTACGTACACTAAATAAGACATTTGTATGTACAACTTTGATCACGAAACACATTTATGTTTGACATACATATAATACAATTTTGTTATATATACGTACATTACGTACTTACTACTTATATCAATTAAACCGTAATTAGTTTACTAATAAAAATAAATTGGATTACATTGGCAAATTAATGATTTATTATAATATCATATTGTGGTAACATATACAATGTGATTTTAATTAATTTAGAATTTAGATACATACTGTGACTACCCGTGTTCAATCCACATATTACTGGTATGGGATTTGAACCAGAAACAATAAATTGATCATTATCACACTGGTGATTAACAGGCTCTGGGCCCGTAATAGAAAAACGTTCAAAATCTAATCTAAAAAGGTAAGATAAATTTTATATTATAACTAATTGAACTTTTTTTAAAGAAACTTGTTTATCTTTATGATATACTTACTTGAATTGACAAATGTGTGGAGATGTTTTATGTACGGTCACTTGACATGTTCCGGTAGAATTTAGACCGTCTGGATATCCAGCGTTTACAAAATAGGTACCATTTTCTCGGATGGTTTGGCCACATGTAGACAAAGCTAATCGCAATAAGCAAACAACAATAATTTAACATTTGAATAAGTGGTAACAGATTAAATGTATCAAAGTATACTAGTAACTTACACAAACAGCAAACGCCGTATGAATTAGCACATGATCCAATAGGTACTCCTCGATTTTGATAGCATTCTATGGATGTCATGCAGATGCCACTGTCCCCAGATGATGAATAACAAGGTTCATTATCGAATTTGACAATTGTAAATAACGAAAGCACTGAAATTTAGTGCAACAATGAAATAACTTTAATTTAATTATAAAATAAACAATTGGAATTTACATCGATTTTGCTTTTTTGAAGTGGACTGTCGCTTTAATCTTCTATTTGGACTTTTAAAGTTTTCAATGTCCCTATTATCCATTGTCTTTAACAGAATACAGAATAATTAGGTATTTCATTATTCAAATATTAATAAAAATAAATAATACAATTACTATTGCGAAACAAAAAAATTTAATTAAATTTGAGTAATTCTATTGGGATATATATATTTTTTATAAGTTATAATTACTATTGAATAGTCAAATAATATCAAAATGTAAAACAATTTATTAATGTATGAATTTAAAAGATTTTATGTTTGCAGTTTTTTTTTAATTAACTATAAAACGATACTACTTGTATTTTGTCATTTCACTAATAGGTTACCTATGTAGCATAAATTTCATATAATATCTAAATTTAAAATTCTAATGCATACTTTTAACCATGGCAATTTAGTAATTATCTATGTGATATAAACACATAGGTACACTTTAATTTGTCTTTAGGGAATACCATTTTATAATGGTCAGTATGGTGTATATGTATGGGTTATAGTGAATAAAAGATACCTATAGGACTTCAGGAGATAATATAACCTTGCATTTGTAGAATACTAGAATATTATAAACCATGTCATCATGGTAATAATAATACGATAATAAAATTATAAAATATCATTCAATTTTGATTTTGCGATTTTACACGTAAAATAAACGTTTTCTTAGATTTATTCCTCATAAAATAGAACTTATTTGAACTTCATTGCATATTTGCACAAAATAAAGAAAAATTAAGTGCATATAACGATTTAAAAATGGCATTCAGCATATTTATATATATATATAGATTATATATAAAAATATATATTATATAAATAAATAAATATATTATATAATTATATATATTATATAAATTACCTAGATAGGTAATTTTAACTAAGGTAATTTAAATTAAGTTAAGCTAAGTCTGTGGTGGGGTTTAAACAACTGTGCAAATGGATAATATAGAATATATATATATTCTATCTAGGTAATTTTAATTTACCTAATAAAAACTATTACAAATTGTATTAAATTTACCTATGACAGAAAGGTGTTGCTAAAAATAATTTTAAGTAACCTGAATGCAACGAATACCTACCTAATATGTAGAAATGTAACTAATTAATTTTGTTTTTCAAAATTCACTTAACACTGATTATAATTATATTAATCATTAAGTATAGATATATTTTAAGTCAAAAACTATACTTACAGTATTTGAAATTGATGTATCAACCGAGGGAACCGCGGAAAATGATGTGACGATTGGTGTGGCTATACTCATAAAGATGACTAACTTTAGTTTTGAATTCATTGCGCCCTTAATACACAATAAAATGTCTAAAAAATATAAGTAAATAAAAATGTATAGAAATATTTTTTGTATCTAGAACACATTTTATCGTATTATCTACTGAAATACGCAAATGTTGAGTTCAAACAGGAGTTTGTCATTTTTATACGAAAAATGTAATTTTATAACGCTATTGTTTTGTTTTGTATAATAATCATTTTCATTTTCTCTGTATGAAAACAATGTAAGTGGATGAACTCGTTATGCACACATAAACATTTTAAACCATTTAAATTTAAATTACCTACGTGCTTTCGATTTCTACTTTTATTCTTAAAGAATTTTCCGCTACATGTTTACGGATGTTGTTATACAACAATTAACTTGTGTAATTGATGTTGTTTGTTACTTTTTAAAATGGACTAGAATTGTTTTCAAGCTGGCAATATCTGTATACAGATCTCTGAACTTGTATTAACATGTAATATAAATGGTTCATTGTGTTTAAAGTGCCTATACTTACTTACATAACTTAAGCAGACAATTATTGTACGACACTTCGATAAGTATTTAATAATTTATTAGTTAAAAATAATAATATACTAGCTATGAATTTGTATATTTTTTTTTATAAAATATGAAAATAGTCTTAACAATAAATAATTAATCACAATCACCTCCTAAACTAATTATAAGAACAATTTTAGCCATAAGAAATATGTCATTGGATATTTCTGTTGATCTGGCAATTATTTTAAACCTTTAGATACCTTTTAAATCTGACAACAATGTATAGACCTAGCTGCCAGTCCCCAGTTCCATTAATACCCCAGCGGTTGGAGAAAATGCAGAATTTGTAACGTACTTTTTTCTTTTTCTTTTTTTTGAGTAACAGGTAGTGCACCTCTTTTTTCAATAGGTACCAGCATTAGGACTACTATTTTTATAGTATATATAGTATATAGCGTATTTTGTAGTACTGTACAGTAACTTGCATAGTTGCATAAAAAAGTAGCGATAGTATCGTAGCGAGATTTTTTTATGTATAGATGTAGAATCACTACATTTAAATTATTCTTTAACTTCCAAGTTCCAGCTATTGGTTAATAGTAATAAATAACCTATAGGTAGGTACTTAAATTTAAACTGTTTAATGGATCTGTCTAGTTAGTAGTTAAGCACATGCATACCGATGAAGTAAAATAGTTCTTAGATAGTTAGATGTAATAATGATAATGCAATCACTTGATTCTGAAATAGGTTATCTAGAAATGTAGGTATACAGGATTAGTGTATCAAACCAATTTCAGTATGTAAAATGCAAGCTTTTAAAATTTGCAGAATTTGTATTAAACATTTTATTTCTGTAATTTACTAGATTTATACCATCCAAGTCTCACAATAGGTATGTGAAAGTTTCAATTAAGTCTGATTAACTAACAATACAATATTGATAGTATAAGTAGTTGAAAAAATCAATTAATCTCAAAACAGCCAGTAGTTTGGTGAAAAAGTATTTAATAGGTAATAGATACGTCTAGGTGTCATGGTTTAAATTTGGTACAATTTATTTTACCGGTACTTAACAGGTTTTAATAATAAATAATATACACCCCAAAGTGTAGAAGTACAAAAATATTACATATAAGAAAGTAATAAGTATTTTGTTGATAAGTTTATTAATAAATTTTGTTGATATTTATTGTTTTATTTTATTTGGGTACTGAAATAAACCTACATTATGATCTCAAAATCCCAAAGTAAATACTTGTAAGCACAACCAGAAAAAAAATATGATTTAACATTTTATTCTATCTCTATGAAAAAATTATGGGGTAAACTATAAAATAGGAATGAAAAAATAAAATGTATTACGGCACTGGTATTCTTCAAAGAACTCTCACCGAAACATATTCTCTCTTCACAGTTAGGTCACAGTTAGCGGTGGTGGGCCGATGATGGGTTTCGAAAGACATTCAGTGCGCGAGTACATGGCCACCGTGCCATGTGTTCATGTCCACGATTCACATTTATTTATAATCAGGTGACCCAGGATTCGAGATATTATGCATTTGTTCGTAATTGTATATTAATTGAAAAGTTTTTCCTCTGAAAGTAGATCTTGAAGGGTATCCGGTGAATTGGTTGCGAACAATTGATCGCCGGTGAATTAATCGCGAGTAAAATTAGTTGCCACGTTAGTTGATCACCAAATAAAATTATTTCATACATAATAATAAAGGGTAGGATCTACATCTTGAAGATATATCGATAATTTAAATATTCGTTACCAAATATTAACACGAATTTTTTAATTAATACATTTTTTTTTTTTTAATCTTAATTCAGAATTGGATAGATGTAAGTACGCATGTACGAGAGTCAAAATCATACAATATAGTATAATATACGATCACAGGGCTTCAATAACAACGTGTAACAATATCTACATTAAAACCTGAATAATAATTTATTGAAAGCTTGTTTAGTTATTTTATTTTGACACTACGTTTTAGAGCAGTAAAAATGCTTCGATTTCCTTATATGGGATTTTTTTTTGAAAGGAAAAAGAATTTAGATGGTACTTGGGCAAGTTAAAAGTTAAAAATGTTCAGTACTTTTCAAAATCATTGGGGAAAATCATGAAAAAATTACGGAAAAACGGAAATTTTTACACTAAACCACTTTTTGATAAAATACATTTTTTAAATGGTCACCTAAAATGAAAAACCGCAAATACTTGAAATTTTCACTATAATTTTATAAAAGCGTTTTCTATACATGGCTAAGTTTTCGAAATATTTTGACTTTTTCACTTATTTATAGACAATTGGAATTTTCGATTTTTCTAAGTTTTTAATTTTTCAAATATCGATAATTAACATTTTTATTGCATTATTTTATCGATCAGTATGTTGGAAATAAAAAACGTCTAAATTCCTATGTAGTGTGTGTGATAGAGACAGAAAATTATGGCTTGTAATCAGTGGCGTCCTATATAGAAATTTTATTTTTTTCACAATGAGCTGTTTCTTACGAATACTTATCTTGTTCACATTAAAAATTATGTTTTAGTCAAACAATAAATGAAGAATGTCTAATTTTCCATTAATAAGTATTAGTGCCTATAAATATGGTCAGAAAAAAAAGTTTTAAATTTATAGATTTTAGATATGGTGGCACATTTTTAATTATGTAGGTACCAAAGTCTACATTAGTTAAAAGTCAAGATTTATATATTATAAGGTATAATCTTAAGAGAATGTCACACCCGTGTGTGTTGTCTCCGTCTTACAAACGTACAACATAACAAATTTGCGTACAGTAACTCAAATGTATTATTGTTGTTAGTTTTAATATTAATATTTTACATGATCATAACTCGGTTACAAATTAAAAAAATATCGTAAAAGACCGACAAGAAGACACAGATAACGTTCTTTTACTTAGATTTCGATAATGTAGGTAAGTTTGAACTAATATTAAACCTAACAAATCAAACACTACATTTGAACTACTAAACGCAAATTTGCTTTAAATCAGGAATTTTTATGTCGAATGATGAATAAAATTAAAAACCATACTTGAAAGACCTGAAGTATTTTCATCTGAAATTTTTCTATGGGCCACGGCCCAGATGACTCCATCCCCCCTTATACGCTATTACTTATGCAATCCTCTTAAAGAATTTATTTTATAATTGATTTCACTTTAAAATTTCGATAATTCTTAATTTTCTCGGGATTGATAATGTTCATAAATAAGTTTTCGTTTTTAACCACCACTTGGTTTTGACTTTTGATAAATGACATGTTTTACACTTTTACTATTAAATGTATTATACAAATACACAATTGCTCTTACATAGTTGTGACATGAAAGAAAATTTTATAATTGTTTTTACTGTTATTTTTAATTAATTATCCATTAATAATAATAGCCGCGGGCTACAAAAAAAATGACTCTCATGGACCGCGTGTTTGACATATTTAGTAATTAGCATAGGGATTATTTTGGATTTTCCCTTGATGGCTTTAAATGAATATTTTTAAACATTGATTTTTTTTTATAGCCTAGGTCCTAACATTTTTACAATTTATTTATTATTTAAGCAGTTCTTTAAATAAAGTAAAAACGTGTGAAATGATAATAAATTAGTTGTGGCTTGTAAGATATGAGTAGGTATATCGTATGAGTGCCTATAAATTTCATCTATATTCAATTAGTATTTAATACCTTATTTAGAATAATCTTAAAGAAATCTAGACTATGCTTGGTAAGTTTGCTCTATTCTAATTTTGCTATTGATAATTTAAATACTATCTACTTATATCAAAAATATTTCGTACTTCATGTGGTACTATAATATTGACAGTTTCAAATATAATCCTTCCTAAAATACTAGGAGTGAAACGAAGTTAAAAATTAGATGTTTTATGTTATTTTTTATTTGGTCGACATAGTCCAGTTAAATTAGGTAAATATTTGGAACTAGATTAAAAAAAAAAATTAAGTCATTTAAACATTTTAAAGTATGTTTAAATTCTATTTCGCTATATGATTGATTAATGTAGCATAGTTATTAGTTAAAATATTCAGCAACCAATTTATCACTACTAATTTTTCAAAAATGTACCTCTTTCTTTTTAAAAATGTTATCTAAATTATATTCATTAAACAACTACTTTTTCAAATATTGTAATATTGATTAATATATTGTTATTATTTTGATATCAATAAATATTATTTCACATTTTATTCATATGTCTATGTTAACAATTTTCATTAAGTATTATGGTCGCAAAAGGTTATGGTGGCTTAGTTCATTTGATTAGAAATTAATTGATACGAAATTTTAATAGAAGAATGAAGATCTTAATGTTATAATACTTTTGACTCTTTTATAAAATTAAAAGTAATAAAAAGAAACTTTTTTAATTAGCTCTATGAATTGGTTACTATAATATATAAAATAGAAATAAAACTAATAATTCACCCAACATATTAAAATATTATGTTATACATTAATATATAAATATATAATCAATCAACTTCTAAGATCTCTAAAAAATAAAAAAAATTTGGTTACTCTTTTTTTAAAAAAATATTGATACATATATTCATAACACAATAATTAATTACAATTATTATTGAATAAATAATAATTTATTCAATTTGTTGTTGAAAAAATTCTGTGTCTTCTCATGTTGGTAAACGTTGACCACATTGCTCCAAAAGTGTATACAAATCCGATCATCAAACAACTTCCACCATATACATAAAACTATAAAATAATTTTAAAACAAGATTTTATAAAGTTTTAAATGATAGAAACTGTAATCTAAAATAGTCTAGAAAAATAATATCCTCGTAAGCTATAAACTAAGCATACTAAGTTAGTGCATTGTATGCTGTTTTACCATTGAATATTAGAAAAATTGGATTTATTAACACATTAAAAAATAGTCTATGATATTACTGAAGAGTTAGGTCCTATTTTATAAATGCAACAATAGTAAATGATCAAGTTTATTTTCAGATGCCATTTCAATGATCAAAATATGATAGTCATTTATGTTTAACGAATAACAATAATAGTATTATGGTAATATTATATTATATTATATAATGTGACAATTTATTATATTATTTAACATACTTATTGCTTATTGTCATCTCAATTCAAATCTTATTTCATTTTAAAGTAGGTACATAATGTTCTTTATTAATTTTTACCATATTTCTGGAGGACAAGTATTGTTCATAGATTTTTGTATGCAAAAATATAAAATGTTTTCACTATATAATATAATGCTAAGTAGATTATGAAATGAAAGCTAGACTTTTGTGTTTAAATTAAATAGTCTTTTTATAGAACAAAAATATAACATAAATTGAAGTATAATCTACTTTATAGAAATTTATCTTTTGTAAAGGATTTTTTGTTAAATATTATAACTAGGTTTTAAATCAATAAATAATAATAATTTTACTTGAGTTCTAATGTCAAGCATAAGTCCTATTGGACTATTAACAATCACAGTCAAACATGTTTGCAACAGGAGTGTGATAAATGTGTTAACTCCAAATACTAAGGCATAGCTATCTGCAGGAATATTTTTGGCTACTTCACAACTAAAATAAATAAATACATTTTTATTTAAATAACAATTTAATATTTTTATTCACTATATACTTACTTGGCCACAGTGGCCATAATGTGATAAAATGTTCCAAAAATGATGTAGCCAATATATGCATGTGACAATAAATGTTCTTGAGCCATTATTAACAATAAAATGCCTTGGCCTATGGAAAGAATACCTACTAACCACCAACTTGATACTGTTATGATACCAATTAAATAAACACCTAAAGTACCTTAAAAAAAGTAATTAATTATCATAATTATTAAATAAAACTGACAAAAACTATGATGGATAGTTGGATTTAGATGAACAATGCACATGGTAATTAAAATACTTGCAATAATATAAATATTGTACACAGTTGTGTGCATTTTAATATTGTTTTAAAATTATATAGAAAAATGTATTTGTAAGTCTATCAAATAAGTTTTCTTCTGCAAATAATGGAAATTATGTTCAAGTATCTAAACCTGAAGTTTGTAGAAGCTAAATAAATCCAAAAAACATAATTTTTGTCACTATAGATATTGACAAAAATTAAAATTATAAGCTTGGAAACAAAATTGATATCCAATTATACACAAAAAATGAATTTACTATCTATTCAAAGCTTCTCATTGATATAGAAGATGTTTCAGATAAATTCAAAAGTTGCCATAACAGTTTAACGTGAACTGAAAATAAACTTATCTAATTTTTTAGTACCTATCTCAGATTTAATGACGAAATCTCAACTGTACTGGAAAATCAACAAACCTGTTCAAGACTCTTTTCAGGCATAGCTCAAGCCTTTGACAGAGTGTGGTATGAAGGTTTACTATATAAATTAAAACTCTTCATTCCCGCTCCATCCTATCTCATTATAAAATCATATTTACAAAATAGATCCTTTGTTGTACGAAAAGGAATGATTTATCGTCCACTCACCCAATTTATGCCAGAATTTCATAAGGCAGTAATCTATCTCCTGATCTGTATCACTTGTTTAGAGCCGATATTCTCCAATCAGACAACACCTTTCTTGCCACTTATGCCAAAGACACTACTATTTTAGCAACTGGTGTAAATCCCAACCAAGTTCCTGAATAACTTCAGACTCGAGTAGATAAAATTGACTCGTGGGCCAAACAATGGAAAATAAAAATAAATACCGAAAAATCTGTCCAAGTTACCTTTAAATTAAAAAAATCTCCCAAAGAATGCCCCCAATTAATAATAAATAACAATTCCCATTTGGGTTCGAATCGAGATAAAATATTAAGAGAAAAAAGAAAATCAGCAAACAATAAACTTAATCTCCTCCACCCTCTCTAATATTCTAAAATATCACTCCAAAATAAATTAATCATCAATAAAATAATCATAAAGCCAGTTTAGTCCTATAAAATAGCAAGGCCCAGCCAAATCATCAAACATAAGACCAATTCAAGAATTTCATTGAGGCTAATAAGTAATAACACATGCTCCTTGGTACGTTTCACACCTTTCCTTACATAAAATCAATGACTACCACTGAATTAGTTAAAACAACATATAAGCCCTTTCACCAAAATTGAATTACACATACTAACAAACTTATAAATCAAATGTCCATCACTCTTCCTAAAAACCTACTATGCAGACTGAAGCGTAAATGATGTAGAGATTTATTAGATAAATAAAGAGGTATTACCAATGAGTAGGTTCCTCTTACGCCATTCATAACATGTATACAATTAACTATTAAATTTGTTTATTGTGATTTGCTGTATAGATTGTAAATTTTCTTTGAATAAAAAAATTTAATAATGAAGTACCTATCTATTTTTAAATTGATATTTTTGAATGACGTAATGGGAATAACTGAATCGGGAAATGAGAGCCACTTAGAATGTGTGTGGGACTATGGGAGGTATTTGATAAAAACGATGTCTGCGTATAATATATGAACGGTGCAATAATTGTAAAAAACTATTAAGCGAGACTCGGCGTCATTTAGTATTTAGTCATGCATGATTCCATTAAAATGTAACCTAATATAAAATTAGATTATTTATACATATTTGAAAATTTGTATGTTTCATTTTAATGGATACAAGACTTTTCATGATTTTCTTTGTAGTTAATAAAAATAATTTTTAACAGTATATCACAGAAAAGGTTATATGCACTAAAAAATTAAATGTAGGTATACACAATTGGGTTGTTGTTCTAAAAATATTAATCATAGCGATTCAAAAAATTCACTAAATAAAATAAGTACTTACTAATATTAGCATTTAAATATTTAACAAACATTTCATAATTGAAATATTAAAAGTTCAACCTATCTTATTAAGAAATTGGTTCTACTACTACATCAATTATAAAACATATTTAGAAATATAAGCTGATCCATTCGACTTATTTTACTCAACATCGTTTTTTTGAAATATTGTTACACAATTAACAACAGACATTGTTAAATAAACTTCAAATTTAAAAGACCAAGACAACAATATCATTCACCTATCCTGTCTGATGGATTCTAGGCTGTATTTTAATTTCAAATATTTTAACATGTATATTTTTACAAGTATATTAAATTAATTAATACACAAAGGAAATGGAAAAAAAAAATTAAGTTTTTAGTGTGATATACAGCAAGATTCAATAAGGATACTCAGCCTTTATTACACATTTTTTCCAATACATATTTAACTTTTTATGCCATGCAGAAAGATTCAATGTCAATAACAACTTTTGTTTTTGAAATGGAATTAATCGGATTTCATTGACATTGTTTTTTTATGCAAATAATTATTCATTTCATTTTTCAAAAATAATTGTTGATGTAATATAGTCAAAATTCAGAGCAGTGAGTATCCAAGATTTTGTGGCTCACGCATATGCTCACATAAAGTACATACAGTCGCTTCCGCGATAACCACCACAAGACGTCCTCCCAGCGGGTACCCGGCCAGGCATGTAGCTTGTTGTGTAGCGCCAAGTAAGGCCCCAATGTCCTTGGTACTGATCCATCCTCCACTAAGTAGGAACATTATTGATTGGATGCTGGACTAAAGGCGTCATCAATTCCACAATGTGGTTTCAACTATTCGTCTACCTTGATTTGATGGCACCTATTTGAGGTCAACCTATCCTTGTCTGAAGTGTAGTAGATCACAACCTCTATTTATTAAGTCTTAATGCGGGATCACTGGTCAGCCTAGCTTGCCTTTCAAAGGAAAAATTCAGAGCAGTATTTTAGGAATTATTTATATTTAAATTGCTTATGAATAAGGTAAAATTATAGAAAATTTTATATACTTTGAATTTTCCTTTTGTCGTTATAACTTCAAAATTACCCAAGAGATTAAGTTCAATCTGTGGTTTTAATACATAGTAGTACCAATTAAATTATAATAGTATATTATATGAATACTTCATAAATAAAGTTGAACAATTCTGAATGCAAAGATCCAAATATTGACTATGTAAAATCAAAAATTCCAGATAAATGAACTAAATAATCATTAACATAAAAAAAATCATGTTCCTATTTGAAAAACAAAAGTTGATATTTTACCATATATACTCCTTAAGTGGTCAATATGCACAAGGCACATACATTTTCCAAAAACCCAAAATATAAGCATAAAATATGGGTGAGCATTGTTAATGCATCAACCCGTAAATTTCAGGACATTTTTACATATTTTTAAGGTAAAAATAATAACTATACATACTTATTATTGTGTATACGGCTTCCACAATACCATTGTCAGTAACTGGCAAATCAGTACCATTGTTATAAATTTCTTGCCATAATGATTGATTATAAGCCATAAACTAAGGGAAAATGATTTTAAAAATTTTAATTAGTTAATAAAATACAAATATATAAATGTAAAATAATATAAATGCAATTATTGTACAATAAATACATTTAAATGTCGATCGATTAAAAAATTTTCTTATAGTAAGAAGATAACAATCCTATAACACAATATATAGGCTTTTTGTTTTCAAGTTAAAAATTGTAAAATAGTTTAAACTATTTATTGTAACATATTTTATATATTTTTAAAACTTATTAAATGTTAGCATGAAGCAAAATATTTTTTATCTATGGTAGGCAAGTCAATTATACTTACCCAGAACCATAATAAATACATAAGTTATATTTAAATAAAATAATAAAATTTTTAAATAAAAACACCAAGAATTTATCCTTTGATCTTAAGATCAGTATACTAGTATACTGATGAAGGAGTGAAAGGATAAGTATATCAGTTCAACTTTAAGTTCATAATTAAAATAGAAATGTCATAGCAATTGCCAATTGTATACAAATTTGAAAAGAAGTATGAATTATTGTAATGAAAATTTATCGAAATTATACATTTATATATATATATATAGTAGAGCCTCGATAGTTCAGACAAATTCAGACCAAACATCATTTGAATAATTGGAGGTTTTTCAAGATAACTTACTCAAATGATTAAGATTTATGATTTTATTTCCACTGCATTTATAATTGTTTGCACTTTTAATTACAAAAATATAAAATAACTTTAAATCAAAGAATAATGAAAAAAAAACTTTATGATAATGTAATTTAAGTATAGTTATCACATGGTCAGTAATTTTTTTCTAAATATTACTTCTAATTTTAATATAGTATTTACGAACAAATGAATTTATGAGCTGTCTGGATTACTATGTTCACCGAATTATCAGGGGTCCGGACTATCGGGGCTCTACTGTATATGTATTGAATATTTTATCTTATACTACAACTATTGTTATTCAGATATTTTACACATCTAACATAATTTTTAATACTTAAAAATTAAAATTCTAAAACTTTTATACCACATATAACATAAAACATAAAATTATGTATTTATGGAAAAATAATATAAAAACTTAATTAAAATTTTTTTAAACATTTATTAAACTTTTTTCTTATTATTAGAAAATGGAAAAATCACACAAAAATGAAGAAAATAATGTGCTATGTATTAGGACCACACAAAAAATTCTTTTTACATTATAACAATTCTATAGGAGACCAGAAATAAAGAATGAATAAAAAAAATTTATTTTTTATACTAAAATTAAAAAAAATTGCCATATAACTAATTAATAAATAAATAATTTATTTTCCTTTTTATGCTTACAAAGCTTATTCGTACTACTAAGGTTATTAGCTTGAAATTAGTTTTGTAGGATGATACAGTAATTTTTTTTTTTTTTTTGTGTAATACATGTTGAATGACGAGTGTTGGTTATTCCTTCCCTTTATGCAATTGTCTCATTCAGAAAGCAAAACCATCACTGACTGTACATTAAAACATCAAATGCTTACACTAAACTAACTCATCTATTATACCCAACAAATCCTTTATCAATTGTAATACCTATATCATTTGGACAGTATTTATTTTTGATCTGTACAGTAATTAAAGAAAATAGATGTTCAAATTAAAAATTCCATTGCAGTTCATAATATACACTTTTAATATATTTATCTTAAATATTATTTACTCATAATAATTTAAAACACTTACTATTTATTTAAAAAAAAATCATAAATAGACATAACATCTAATTGAATTAAATACTTAATAATTATTGTATTTAATAATTTCAGGATAATTTCTTTTAAAAAATAATTAAATTGATAAAAGAAAAATTAATCTTTTAATACTTTTTAAACATTTATTAGGCTATTAGGTAATAATATCATCGACATTTTTTTACTTTCTTAAAATATCTTATTCATTTGAAATTTTACAATACAACATTTTTTTTTTATAATTTAATTAGTGTTTATGAAATAGTCTGACTAGGTCCTATAATCTATCACCAGTAAAAATGAAATAAGAAGAATGTTAGGACTATAGATACTGTAATTACAATGTGTCTGGCCTGCTGCAGATTTTATGAAACAAAAAATGTGTATGAAAAGCTGTGATGAAACAAACCATACTAAATCACAATCATTAAGTAATACAAATATTTTCAAATTAATCCCAATAAAAAAAATGATGTCTTATTTCTTATAAATTATTCAATATTTGATTATTACAAAATTAATTCGAACCTGATAATAAAAGCATGTGCCTAAAGCCCACCAAATGGACCACTGAAGAACATAGCGGTTTGTGAAAGCAGTGATGAAGTCCGACCACAGTCTTTGACACACAGTTTTAGGTTTGGATACATCAACATCTATATAAATGATATATATTTATATATAGAAAAGTATTAAAAATTAAATTAATGTATTTAATACAAAGTCATTTGTAAACTACTCTGAAAATATGTATACTCAAATCACCATGTTAATTAAACTCCAGAAACGATACTGCTGACTTTTATTAATATTAGTATTTGTAAGAAAAAAATGTGTAAATATATAAATACATACATTATATACATGCACCATTATATTAATTTAGTAATTTCAAATATATAAATCATACAATATTGTATACTGTATGAAGTATAAAACAAAATTATTAAAATATTTCCTGTATTAGTTTTAATTAAATACTTACAACTATCAGAGTAGATACTTACTATTTTGATTATTTTTTATCTTAAATTGTAAGTATCTATGTGGGTACCTTTTTGTTTAAATGAGATCCTTAAACACATTACATATATGTTTGACGGATGAGAGTCAAATACATAATCCTAAAATTTGTCGTACGGGCAATATACATTTAATGATTTAAGTACAAAGACGATGTTTATACTTCAATTAGATTAAAATATAACTGTGGGTTTCTACAATGTTTGAATTTATTTATTGTTTGATTGTAATATTTTGATGAATTTAATTTTTGATACAATATAAGATCCCAGATATCTAAAATCATAACAAAATTTCATTGAAAGTATAAATATTTAAATTATAAATCATTGTTTTCAATCACTAATCAACTAATTAACCAGATAATTTATATCTATCAATATATAAATTTATATTTAACAACATATTAATTTAAACCAATTCAAATATCTACACAGCGTTAAATTACCCATTAGGGAAATTATTTAACCATACAAATATATATCCTATTTATAAACTTAAATTAGACAAATTCTAATAAAATCCATAACACAAGAACAGGGAAATTCATTAAACCATAATTTACATTAAGAAAGTCCCCCGAATAATACATGAGTAAAACAATATTTAATAATCTAAATATAAAAGTAAAGAGTCTAATAAAAAATCTATGTGAAACTCATTCTAATAATACCAATGATATAATTATTAAAAATCAAATTGAAAAAACAATTAATAAAATAGTTAGTGAGCTCGATGAGAATGTTTGTTGATAAAATTACTAAAAGTTAATATGTGTCAATTATAATTTTTTTATGTAACATTGATGTAACTTTGGGTTGATAATATAATTTAATATTATATTATATTATATCAAATGTACTAAGTTATATTTTAATTTTTAATTGTATAATTATTTTTAACCTAACCTAACAAATGATTAAAACTATAAGAACTCAATATACCGGTAAAGTTACGAGCACAGCTCAATTGGTATATGTATTAGCTAATCAATGGATTTTAATCTAATAAGATTATATATTATTTAATTATGCTAAAATAAATAAATATTAATTTCCACTTATTCAAATATCTACAGATATAAAAAATAAAATTGTAACAAACTAATTCATATAATTTACAGAATAAATCCAAGCTTTCTGACTACTACTCAATGTTTTAGATAAATTTAGAATTTAATTTTAATAAGAAAAACAATAATAATAAAAGCCACACACAAAATAAAATTAACTGTACTAATAAATATTCACAATTATCACAAAAAAAAGTACAACTTTAGTGTAAAATCACATAGTATCATATAATAATTCAAAATTTAGCATAACCTATACAATTTATACAATCTTATTTCTTTCAAAATCTGAAGGCTAATTATTTATAAATAAAGAATAAAATTAGATGATTAAGTATGAATCATGAGACACTATGATTTTAGAGACCCAAGAAAAAAAAAATGATGAGTATAAAAGAAAAAGAAAAGTTTTGGTTTATTATACACATATAATGTGAGATCATTATGCTTATGCTTACATACAAAAACAAATATTACAGAGAAAATACTTTCTTTAGGTACTGTGAAAGTTATAGTAATAAATAAATAATATAACAAATTATTATTCTATTTTAAAACTTTTTTAAATACATTTTAGTAAGTACAACTTAAAATAAGATAACTGTCTTAGTTTCTTCTAAAATATATGGTTTTTGAACTTTTTTTTAAAAACAAAATTAACAGAATATTTGAAATCAAAGTTATTAAAACATTATTCTACAAGTATTACATTTCTATTTAAATATATTTAGTGTGCAATTTTTAATTATATATTGTTATACACTCTATTGGTATCAATAAAATAAAAAAAACATGTAAATACAAGCTAAATTGAAAGTATTGTATTATATAATTAATGTAAACCTTCGGTTAGAAATTCAAAAAAAAGAAGCATATAGTAAGAACACTAAGAACCATATAGTAATACCTAATAAGCATATAAACTTTCCTTAAACATATCTGGTCATATAAAATCCAGCAGTGGGGAACAGCAAAAAAGTCTAACATCCAAAGTCCAGACATTAAGAATGATCACATGTGCTCCCCCATACGTTTCCTACCACACCTTACACACTCCCATAAACTATTTGGAGCCCGTCTTATAAATCACCCTAAAGCACTAATCCTTACTCTAAACTCAGAATCCATCCCAGGAAATTCACCTAGAAACAAACAAAACTTAACCTAAAACAAAACTGGAACCGCAACCTCAAATAATACTAACTTCTTATTCAGTAAGTGTTGCCTCTGGGTGATTACGTCATCATGCTAATCATATTATTGCATTGTAAATCCTCAAACATGATTATTGTAAAAAATTATTTGTAGATTGTATGTACTAATAAATAAAAGTTAAAAATATGAAAATAAAAATGAATGTTAATTATTTGGTTACAACTTGCAAGTTTATAACACATGCATAGTTATTTGTTATTCAAAAAGTAAATTTATATTAGTTAATAGTTGATTACAACTGATTCTATTTCATATAAGCTCTTTACAAATCAGATGAATTGATATGGTAAACAGTCAACTGAAGTATTATGTATTCAAATATAAATAATAATTTAAGGTATCTTTAACTTTTTTTTCAAAATTAATTAGTCTACAGTAGGCTAGAGGAAACGGTTGATATTATAATTCCTTTTGTCTGTAAATGAACCTACATATTGTACACATAGTATAGATTGTAGTTACTCTATAAATAAAAAAAAGGAAATTATAGATTCATTTTATTCTTACATAAAAATAAATGATTCAATAATCAAATAGTACATTAGTTAAAAACAATAATATAATACAAAATAATATTATAAACAATTTTGAATGTGTTATTGTACCAATTATTATAACAAATACTGCTTTGCATATTGGGTTTGACTCGTTAAAATAAATAAATAATTAAATAATTATAAAAAGTGTATTATTAAAAAATCAAATATTATAATTTATTAATTAATAACTCATAAATATATTTCATGATGACAAACAATAATATTGATTATTTACTTCAATAATAATTCTTTTAGTGTTCTAATAATAATAATTAAATTTCTTGTTATTATTTATAATAATTATAACACATATTTTATTAATCAATTATAATTTATGAAAAATAATTAGGGTAACATAAATAGGTAACATAGATGAAAAATTGAGTTAAAAATACTGTAACAACAATTGCATAACTATAAGTTTTTTTTTAAAAAAACCCGGTTGGGGACTAGTTCTGCCATACAGTAGAGGGTGGAGTGGACTTCGTTCATAGAATAGGTTATTTATTAATCTGAATGCAATGTTAGGTATAATCGCATACTGAAAATGATTCTTAACAGAGATGATTTGTTAGTCTAGAATAATATATATATATATATATAAATTATAGTATTATATCAATATTTTTTAATTACAGTAAGAACAACTTCTGGGGAATCTTCTATTAAATTTTCAAATATTTTGTCCCATCAAAATCGTGATAATTAGCAAGTTATTTTGTAGCTAAAAATTCATATAGTTTTTGGTATTTATACTTAAGGTTCAAAATTTTAACACAAAGTTAGTAATAAGTTTTTTTTCAAATAACTATAAAAAAAATTTCTAACGGAGTACGTTTTAAATATAACATATATTATATATAGCTATTTTAGACTAACAAATCATCTTCGTTCTAGTTTTTCATATACAATGAAATCTATCATTGCATTCAAATTTAACAAATCCATTATAATGATCAGTCTTATGGATAAAGTTTACTCCACTCCCAACTGTACAGCATAGTTCTCGTACGGTTCTTTTTTTATTTGAAACTACTAAAAATAAATTTAAATAGTTATACTTGACACAAATAATACAAAATGAATAAATAATGAAACACAAAGGCTATAATCATTACACATTATAATTATTAATTTATCTGTATAGTAAATTACGTAAAATAAGAAACATTTTGAACAAATAAATTTTTTTTTACTATGTAAAATAAAGCAAATTTCTGGAATATGTAATATTATAATACCTGTATAACTATTCAAATCTTTTTATTTGATCAAATCATTTAAATCCATTGTAAATAATGTTATGTTTTATGTTTATACCTTTTCTTTTAGCATTACTTAAATGATATTAATTGTTATGTTCTAGCATTGATTATATTATTTATTTTAAATGTATAATTCTAAAGAATTATGCAATGGTTTGGTTTCTAAATATTATATTTAACTACTCAATATAATTTTATAAAATAATTTACACAAGCACTAAGCAAAACATTTTAATAGGCTTACTTTGATTTAACTTAAACATATTTTTAATACCTGTATTATCTCTTATGTAAGTATGTTCAGGACTTTGATGGAAATATAAACTACTTTTAATTGAAGGTAATCCTAAGGCCCAAATTATTGATGCAATTGCACCTGTAATGAAATATAAAAACTGATTTAATCATTTACATAATAAAATTAAAATGATAAGTCTCACCAACAAGTGTCAAATAATTCAATTGTTTTACTGTTGTTACATGGTAGTCAATCAGTGCTTGAGCAAGCAAAGCCGATACAAGTCGGCCTAACAAACATGCCATTTTCATGTGGCTAGAAACAACTTTATAATGTTTTTTATCTACTTTTGAGTAAATGTATGTATAATATGCAACTTCACAGGCAACCATGTTGCCATAAAATACTTCCATTATCTAAATCAAAAAGATTTTGTATTAAATAGACAACACCATAAATTAAGATATAAATATAAGATATATAGATTTTAATTTGTGGACAGTACTAGATAAAGTATAAAATAATTCCCAAATAATTGTAATCAGAATTAAAATATTATATTAATGAATGTAACATAATACAATTTTTAAACCAAGCATTTCAAGTTATAAATTATTATTGACATATTCCAAATCTCATATACTTAATATCTTACTGATCTTATAAAATCATAGTTTATATAAACCGAAACAATATACATATGGATAAATTCTGTATTATGTGAGACATAATATAAAGTGATAATTTATTTATTATATTTATTATGATTATGGTGAATATAGGTCTACAACAATCTATATAACAAACATGCAGATTATTCAGAAAACCTCTATAAAAAAAGAAAAATTTAATTCAATCATATTTATAGATTGAAAATGAATAAAAAGCCATTATACTAAAAAGTAATAAAATAAAATTGTTTTGTGATAATTATAAAATAGTAGGTATAATAATAAGAAATTTTATTCCTATATCTTATATTTTATTTTTAATTTATATTGATAATTATTTGTAGTATATAATAATATAATACATTTTTAATCAATTATTTATATATATACCTATTTAATAATAATTTATAATTATACTAAAAAGTTGCAACTTTTAAAATTTCCACTGTGGACACTTTAAAAATAACAATTATATTAAACATTTTAAAACAATTCAACAGCTGTTAAATACATTACAATATGTGTAGATTTAAGACATGTAATAAGTAATAATTTATCTACCTTCATCTCAGTCTTAGTTCGACAAAAAATCAAAAATATTTGAACTACACAACTTGAAATTGCATTTAACACAACAATTGGTTTATACCGTAAATAATCAGTAACCAAAAACATAATAACTGTAAGGCCAAGACAAGTATAAGTTGATACTGGAAATATTTCTTGCATAATCTATAACAATAAAGAAATTATTATGAGTTCACAAATAACTATTAAGTTTAATAGATTTCACTTAAATTCAGTGCTGCCCCAGGGCAATATAAAATTGGCTGCCCCTACATTTTTTTTAAAAATATAATATGATTTTACAACTTTCTTTTTAATGCTATCACAAATACAGCAGAAATATATTTTAATATGTTTTTCCGTTAGTTTTAAAATATTAAAGAGTAACATATGTAATGACTATACACTCAATTTAAACAGAATTTTTTTGTAAACACATTATTTATTAAATATTTATAATATAATTAATTGAGAATTATAATTAAAAATAAAAATAGTAAATTTAAATACATTTTTATTCAACTTATATTAATTTTTTTCTTGATTTCAAAATTACATATTTATGTACTATGTTCAATTAATTGTTTTTTGTAAAATATTGTCTTCTATATTTAATATGGATAGTGATAACGTCTTTTCATCAATTAAAGTAGATCTTGAATAATATTTTATTCTTTTTAATATGGAAAAGTATTGTTCCCCACTTGCATTGGATGAAGTCATACAATAAAATATTAGCAATGCTATAAGGAAAATAATTATTTTAAACACATCGTTTTTGCTTGTTCTAAGTACACATCAAATCTTTCTCTTAAGTCTTTCACGTATTTTTCTAAAGATTTATACAGTTACAACTGTGGCTAAGTCTATATCTATGGACTGCTAACTAATACAACAAAATATAGTATTATTTTAAAAATTGAATACAAAATTTGTAACAAAGAACATATAATATACCAAATATATTTTATCCCCTTAGATCACCTAAAAATTGTCGGCCCGCAACAATCACCCCATTAAATGTGGCTCTGCTTAAATTTAACACTTTAATACAGTTACTTATAATTTAATGGTAAAACAATTCAGTCTACATTAACATGTTTGTGGTCAGTTGCTGTTATAGCAGTGATTTTAATTTTTTCCAATTCTAATGTAATAGCAGTAATTGCTATAACATTAATTTACAAAACCAACGAAATTGGGCATTACTGCTCATGCAGTACTATTTTCAATAGTATTAAATTAAACTAAAAATGTAATATATAAGTAATATATATGAATACTTGAATAATATTAAAAAAAAAAGTAACCACAAACGTGGTCACTTCTTTGTGGTTAATTATATATAACAAAGAAAAATTAATGAACTCATAAATTACAATTAAATTAAATATAATTATAAATAATTTGACATAAATAAGTTAATTAGCATCAATTATTTAAATTAAAAGAGTATATTTAAAGTCCTAAATGAATTGCAATCTTATAATTTCATATAATTTACCACAAATTAAATGTGTTATAAAAAGGATTTTAAATTATTATATTTTAATTTGTTCAGTTAAAATAAGATAAACACACAATTTAAAAACTATTTTCTGTAGGTAAATTAAAATTTAATATTTTAATTAATAACATTTAATTTTGATTTTTTTTATCAATTGGAACCTATAAAATATTATTGGGAATTTTGAAAAGTGTTTAATTAAATATGCTTACTTCTTTAACTGTAAAATTCATTGGTGGATTTGACAAATATTGAGTTATATAAGGATCTTCTGGACGAAATTCTTTGAAAAATCCAAAAACTGCAATCCATATTGACTGAACTAACCATTTTTCCATTTCAAATTTCTTAATAACACATCCGTATACTTTGCATAGGCAATTTCAAACTGTTATAAGAATAATCATAAAACGTTCTATTAATATATGTAAGTATATATAATATAATATACAATAAAATTCAATATTATGAAAAATTAAAATGTATTACAGCATATTATAGAACTAGTATAGGAAAATCAAGTAGGTACTCATTAGATAAGATAAATATATAAATACATAAATAATATATAATTATATATAATAATATATAACTATACAGGTATGTATTAAATATAAATGCGTAATATAATATATTATAATAAATGTAGTAATAAAAAAGTTAGCGATAAGAGGATACTCCTTCTGCAGATCAAACAAGTAACAGACCGTAGTACATTGCCTTTATCTAAACATGACCTTAGGGTATTGGTAGGTATTAAATTGGTATGAGTATATAGGAAGCTCGTTTATAATTGATATAATTTAATTTAACTTGTAATAGTTACGACAACAGAAATCATTTTAGTAAAATATATTCTTACTTATACAAGTTGTATATCATGTTTTATGTTTTGTTTTTAAAGTGATCATCATGGGATTGAAATCGGTCATATTGTTTGTTATTGTGATGATAACCAATCTTTCAGTAGAGTACACAGATTAAGATAATATACTGGACTGGTATCTAATATTTGTGACCCTTAAATGTTTTTGAAGCCACCGTGAGGGACAACTAGGGCTATCTATAAGTGGATTACAAAGATAAATTCAAAATAACATGATAAATGTTTTATAATGGAAAATAATAAGTGTCACTATAGTTTATAAATTGTAATATATATTTTTTATTTTAAAATAATAGATATATAATTATTATTAAAACTACTTGATACAAATTATGTACAAAACAGTTCCATTATTTGTTTCCAAAAACGCTTTTACGACAGTTTCTCAATTAGTCAGTGTCAATGATACCAGTCCAGTCGTCCAGTGCACGGCTATAGAATATAGATACTATATCTGTAGCCGTGGTCCAGTGTATCATATAATCACGGATTCACAGCTATAGATACTCATATGTTATAGACTATGATATAATTTAGTCACAGCTCACAGAACAAGTTATTCTGTGGTATAGATAGTATAGTGTAGACAAAGTGGATATCCACCTTAAGTGCAGCCAAGGCTACTACAACAGTACAGCTGCCGTGAGTGCAGCTTATAATAGACGGTAGCAGAGAACCATAGACTTATAATTACGGCTATAGATACTAATATATAAAATATATATATTATAAGTGTATGCAGAGAACAACATTGTGCTATCAACCGTAGATATGATAATATTATATTATTATCACAGAATAACAGAATAATTCTGTGATAATATCATGTCTATGCCAGTATGCCACAGACGAGGTGGATGCACAGACTTCTATACTAGGTATATATAGAAATATACTATGTATAGAAGCCTGTGGGTGGATGTACATCATAGAATAATAAAACATGGATGTACATCCACCTTGGCCACAGAATAATATACTATCAATAACACAAAATATCATTTTAAAACATTATCATTATTATCATTATAAAAAAATACGGGTGGGCCTCGCTTTGCTATACAGTTGGGGGTGGAGTGTACCTCGTTTATAGGATAGGTCATTATTACAATGGATTTGTTACATTTGAATGCAATGATAGATATCATTGTATATGAATAACGATTCTGAACGGAGTTAATATGTTTGTCTAAAATGTGTATATAATAATATAGTATTATATATTTAAATTGAATTATAATGCAATTTCGTAAAAATTTAAATTTAAAACAGTCATAAAATTTTTCCCCTTAAGTCTAGTAGAATTTTTTTTATATATTTTTGAAGGTAAGCTTATGGACAACCTAGTGTTAAAATTTTGAATCTTAAGTATAAACAGAAAAAATTTTATGAATTTTCAACTACAAAATAACTTGTATATTATCGCGATTTTAACATATTTTATAGAAATTTGAACTTTATGGGCTGATAAAAAAAATTTGAGTAAAACCATCTCCGATATTTTTTAGTTACAATTAGTATTACTTATATTTAATCCTTTAATTCATTTTCAAGAGTTTTTGGACAGCCAAAAAAATTTTATAAATATTTAAAAAAAAAACTTACAAAAATCGAAAATTTAAATTGTCTATAAATAAGTCAAAATATGACAAAATACTTTGAAAACTTAACCATGTATAGAGAACACCAATATAAAGGTTTGGTGAAAATTTCAAGTTGTTGCAGTTTTTCGTTTTTGAGTTAGAGCATTTTAAAAAATCCGATATGATTTCTCAGTCTAGAATTTTATATATTAAATTATATTTTACATGTAATTTTATGACAATATTCGCTGTTCAAACGCCTATAAAAAAAAAATTGTGCCTATAGATTTTGATGATTTTTAAATGAAATTAAAAACTACTTGTGCGGAATATTCAAATAAATTTTCAAGTATTTTGTAAAAGTCTATTTTTTTTATCAACGATTATAAAAAAAAAAAATGTAAAAAATTCGAATTTTTTAAATGCCTATAAGTGGCTTAAAAATCAATATAATATTTTGAAAAAAAAAAATGACATAAAGGCCTATCTTAATAACTCGTGAAAATTTCAAGTTTCTGCGACTTATACTTTTTGAATTACAACAAATATTTAAAATCGTTTGACTATAAATCGCTATTTTATGCAATTTCGTAAAAATTTAAATTTCAAACGGTCGTAAAATTTTTTCCTTTTCGTCCGGTAGAAATTTTTTTATATATTTTTGAAGATTAGCTTATGGACAAACTAGTGTCAAAATGTTGAACCTTAAGTATAAACAGAAAAAAATTTATGAATTTTTATCTACAAAATAACTTACAAATTATCGTAATTTTGACACATTTTATACAAATTTGAGCTTTATGGGCTTATAAAAAAAATTTGAGTGAAACGATCTCCGATATTTTCTACTGAGGATATGTTAAGCTTATTATAAACCTTGCATTAAATTTTCGAAAGTTTTCGGCCAGCCTATTAAATTTTATAGATGTTTAAAAAAAAAAAAATTTACAAAAATCGAAAATTTAAATTGTCTATAAATAAGTCAAAATATGTCAAAATTACTTTGAAAACTTAATCATGTATAGTAAACACCAACATAAAGATTTGGTGAAAATTTCAAGTTGTTGCGGTTTTTCGTTTTTAAGTTAGAGCATTTAAAAAAAATGTATTTTGTAAAAACGTGATTGTGCGTAAAATTTCCCGTTTTTTCGTTATTTTTTTTATCGTTTTATTCGATTTTTTAAAAAAATATTGAAAAAGTTGAATTTTTGATTCGCCAGAGTACCATCTACATTCACTTTTCTTTCAGAAAAGTTGTTGTTTGAGAAAATCGAAGCATTTTTACTACCAAAAATCGTGTCCTCAGACACAAAAAAAAATAAAAAAAAAACACACATCATTGTAAAATCAATAGATTCCATCATTCCGTTCAGAATCTAAAAGAACCGGACGGGGATTTGCTCTGCTGTACAAGTGTACAGTAATTGATGGAGTGCACCTTGTTCATAGGATAGGTCATTATAATGGATTTTTTAAATCTGAATGCAATGCTAGGTATCATTGCTTACGAAAAACGATTCTGAACGGAGATGATTTGTTAGTCTAGAATGGGTATATTATATAATATATAACTTTATATTTAAATTGAAATATTATGTCAATATTTGGTTTTCAAACGCTTATAAAAAATATTTGTGTCTTTAGATTTGAATAATTTTGAAATGACAGTAATAACTACTTTTATGGAATCTTCTATTAAATTTTCAAGTATTTTGTACCCCCCAAATTTTAGATTCAGAACGGAGTGATGGAATCTATTGGTTTTACAATGATGTGTGTTTTTTTTTTTATTTTTTTTTTTTTTGTGTCTGAGGACACGATTTTTGGTAGTAAAAATGCTTCGATTTTCTTAAACAGCAATTTTTCTCATAGGAAAGTGAATGTAGATGGTACTTGGGCGAGTCAAAAATCCAACTTTTTCAATACTTTTTTAAAAAATCGAAAAAAACAATAAAAAAATTACAAAAAACCGGGAAATTTTACGCAAAATCACGTTTTTACAAACTACATTTTTTTAAAATGATTAAAAAGAAAAAATTTCATGACCGTTTGAAATTTAAATTTTTACAAAATTGCATAAAATACCGATTTATCGTCAAATGATTTTAAATATTTGTTATAAATTAAGAAGTGTAAGTCATAGAAACTTGAAATTTTTACCAGTTGTTAAGATAAGCATTTCCTCTATGTCATATTTTTTTTCAAAATATTATATTCATTTTTAAGGGCCACTTATAGGCATTTAAAATATTCGAATTTTTTACATTTTTTTTTTTTATAATCGTTGATCAAAAAAATAGACTTTTACAAAATACTTGAAAATTTATTTGAATATTCCGCACAAGTAGTTTTTAATTTAATTTAAAAATCATCAAAATCCATAGGCACAATTTTTTTTTATAAGCGTTTGAACAGCGAATATTGATATAAAATTACATGTAAAATATAATATAATGTATACCTAATATTCTAGACTGACAAATGATATCGGTTTTTGAAATTTGCTCTAACTTAAAAGCGAAAAACTGTAACAACTTAAAATTTTCACCAAACCTTTATATTAGTGTTCTCTATACATGGTTAAGTTTTCAAAGTATTTTGACATATTTTGACTTATTTATAGACAATTTAAATTTTCGATTTGTGTAAGTTTTTTTTTTAAAATATCAATAAAAATTTTTTTACTGTCCGAAAACTCTTGAAAATATATTAAAGCATTAATTATAAGTTATACTAATTGTAACTAAAAAATATCGGAGATGGTTTCACTCAAATTTTTTTTATAAGCTCATAAAGTTCAAATTTGTATAAAATATGTTAAAGTCGCGATAATTTGCAAATTATTTTGTAGTTGAAAATTCATAAATTTTTTTTATTTATACTTAAGGTTCAAAATTTTAATACTAGGTTGTCCATAAGCTAATCTTCAAAAATATATAAAAAAATGTCTACCGAACTAAAAAGAAAGAATTTTATGACTGTTTGAAATTTAAATTTTTACGAAATTGCATTATAATTCAATTTAAATATAAAATAATATATTATTATATACACATTTTAGACAAACATTTTAAACAAACTCCGTTCAGAATCGTTATTCGTATACAATGATATCTATCATTGCATTTAAATTTAACAAATCCACTGTAATAATGACCTATCCTATAAAGGAGGTGCACTCCACCCTCAACTGTACAGCAAAGCGAGGCCCATCCGTTCTTTTTTTTATTAACAATTATAAAAAAAATCGAATATTTCAAATGCCTCTAAGTTACTTAAAAATATCTAAGTATAATATTTTGAAAATAATATGACTTAAAGGAAATGCCAATCTTAACAACTGGTAAAAATGTCGAGTTTCTGCGACTTATACTTTTGGAATAATAACAAATCTACTTTAAATCGTTATTTTCTGCAATTTCATAAAATTTAAATTTCAAGCGGTCATACAATTTTTTTTTAAGTCCGGTAAAAATTTTTTATAGTTTTTTGAAGAGTAACTTATGGATAACCTAGTGTTAAAATTTTGAACCTTAAGTATGATTAGATTTCAAAAATCTACTCAACGCAGAATGGCGTTATGATAAATAATTATAATTTGTATTATATTTGTTTTGCTGTTATTATATCTTTTTATTTTTATATTTATGTGCTTTTATTTGTTATTATATTTATGACAATGGTTTTTTGTACAAGTTATATGATATAACTGATTCTTACTATTTTGTATTTAAATTTGAGTTTTAAGTAAAATTGTTGTAATAAAACTTTTTGCGTATTTTAATTTATCTACATCCATACTTTGTTAGTTATACATTTTATGTTTAAAGATTGCATATCTTTATAATGGTGTTTCTGACAAGATAAAAAAAAATTAAACTGTAAGACATTTTAATATTTTTGTTTATATTTTACCAACATTTTACATGCTTAAAAAAACTTTCAACTGACACCTTTTGCATACTCGGAAAATGGCCTACGCACGCCTATATGGCTGAAACTATATGAGTATGCAATTTGGTCAGTAGTTTTGTCTTAAGATGTTGAGAGTTGAGACTCATTAAGATTTGAGATAGAAATTTCCCAAATTCAACCTTTAAGGAGGAAAGAATAAAAATGTTATTTTTTGATTGGTATTTTTGACAAGACGTAAAAAAGGTAAGTATATTATAATAAGTAAGGTTTTATTGGATTGTCAACTACATATATAAATGAAATTTAAATACCACTCACTCATTGGCCATTGCCAAATCTCAAAAACGTCAAACCGTATGAACTCAAAATTTGACATACCTAGTGGTTTTTCTATGCCTTAGATGTGAAATAAGAGGATATTGTAATAAATGTTGGATCAGGCCAAGATTGGATAACCGAAAAACAGGTAATTCAACGTATAGCCAAGGCTACATACCATACCGATTCATTTGATATGTTGAGGGAATGTACTTATGAGTTATGATTATGATTATTATGACTATTATGAATCATAATCATGAATCAAATCATAATTTATGATTACCTACCTATGTATAAGTGCACTACGAAAGGATTTTTCTGGAAGCCGCATTTTTAAGGGTTAAATTTATATAAGACCTAATAGTTTTACTGGGGCGTATACCTGCAGTTATCACCATCAATACCTTTTTTATACCAATTCCCTTCAAACTACTTAGAGCAAAATATACCAGTGGCTCTCGCCTCTCACATATTATATATACGATTATAATACCAAGACCAACCTGTAAAATAATGGCGGTAAATCACTTAGGACAAAGATATAATTTTGCTAGAATGCGTACTTTTAGACGTATATCGCCGATATACATATATATAGGTACGTAACGCGATAATAGGTTGTAAGGGAGCACAGTATCAGAAATTATGCCTCCGCCAACTGCCAAGAGTGTTCCGTGCGAATAAGCTGTGTAATTCACCTAGTAATATTATATATATTAACAATGAAGTAAAGGTATATAATACATATATCAATCATATTATATTATAATTATGTATACTACATAGACCTATTATATTTACTTATTATACATATAATACCGATTATCTGTTTCGATCACACGTGTCACAAAGGAATTCAGATGTTTTTTAGGATTTTGAAAACTGATTTGAATTCGTCGTAGTCTTTCTTTAGATCAACTTAACTACATTTGTTAAATTGTGTACTTAATAAACCAAAAAATTAATTTTTGTTGTTTGTTTTTGTTTTCTAATAGTTTAATTCCATTATGTGAAATTTTGGGAGACAAAATCAAAAAAATCTTCTTTGCATCAATAGATCGATTAGTATGTTGTAGCATTGATTTTAGTTTATCCTAAAATCAATGGTTTAGGTACGTTGAAAATAGAAAACGTGTAAAGCCGATGACATGACACATACGCGCAGTTTCTGCAATGCAACATCATATTCTAGACGTATACGTATAACGCATTTGTTTTCTAGTGCGACAGAATGTTACACGCGTATTTGCCCAAATGTTCTATGCACAAATGCGCATTAATCCATCAGTTGCTGGTTGCTGTTCAAGAGCTTAAATGTTTAATTTGCAAGTGTCCATAGAGTTAACTGCTTTTATTTTAATTTATTCAATATTGAAAAAAAAGAAAGAAAAGGAAAAAGATGGTAGCAAACAAATGATTTTAAAAGTCGTAGTGTTTACAGTGGATCAAGTTTAATTATTATAATAATCTAAGGTTTTAAGAAATTAGCGAACAATTAAACAATTTTATCCGGAAATCATAAGTTGATTTTGAATATCTAATGACCAATTGGTCCTAAAATTGCAAAAATGAATAAAACATTTCGCAAAGCAATAGGTACCTGTACAAGAACGATTGGCAACTGGGGATTCTTTAATACCTCTTCAAACTTTCTCGACAAATTATTGGTCAAACTGTCTTTATTGTTTGACATTTTATTTAAAAGGTAAAGAATTAATTTACAAAATAAATTATAAAATGACATTTTTACAACAATTTTTTTTTTTAAATAATTGATGACAGCAAACCACAACTGATAACTGATACTGACTGACTTTACTACACGACTGTTAACTAAAATCTAGCTCACATAATACAATGAATGCTTCTACATTGTTTAAGGGCATTTTCCTTTTTACTAGTTTTTTTTTTTAATCCCCATAGGTATATCAATGCCCTATAAATGACAAATTGTTTGATTAATTGATAATCAACCAATAGTATACACAGGATTTTTTCCCTGGGGGGTTGTGCATATAAATATAATAATTTCCTAAAGAGGTGAATTTTGTAGAATTCTATGCAGAAGCCAGAAGTATGGTACAAAGTTAAACAGTATATAATTACTATATACTTGAATAGTTGAATAGATTATAAACAACATGGGTATTATAATCTATAAACTTTTTTATTTATAAATCCAACACCTACCTGTATTTGAATAATTCATATTATCATGGAAAAATAGACTGTCTTATCTATTTTGTCATGTATATTATGTCTTAATAGCCATGATTCCCAGTATGCTTTAAAATGTAAAACTTAGTTAAAAACAATTTAATAAAAGGAGACATTTCCAAATAACAACACCCAAAGAAAGTCATTATCGCACAAAAGCATTTTAAAATTATTGTTTTTATTACAAATATGAAATGAAAAATAACAGAAAAAATTCTTTAATTATCACTAAAATCACCCTACTAAAGTTTATTCAAATATACCACTTTTAAATGAATATATTTTAAAATAATCAAGTCAAATAATTACTAAATATATTAAGGGCCATTCTTACAATGTCCGGTTAAGTTTCGGTTAAGACTTAAGACTAACCGGTAGAATTATGTTGGTTAACACATGATAAATTCTTCCAGTTAGCATTATCAGGCACTAACCGAACATTATAAGAATGGCCCTAAGTAATGCTACTAATGTTACAACAATACAACTGTCAACTATACATATGAAATGTTTTTATTTTAAATTACTTTGATTTTCAAGAACTCAATATACTATGTATTTATAAATGTATAATTTACGTCATCTGATTCTATATAAATATTAAATATATTAAATTATAAATAATTTATTTTTAAATCATTAATTGTTTAAGTAATTATAAAATTAGTATATTGTTTACTATTATTAAATGAATTATTAAACACATTAATAAATAAAATACTAAAATTTAAAAGATTTTAAAAAACAGTGAAAAAAGTGGTTTAATTTTTTACAAAATGATTAAAGATTTGCTTTTGAATACTTGGCCAAATCTAATTTTTCTCTCAATTTTTTACCTAAACCATCATCAATCTGAGTGAAATGATAAACAGCTTTTTCCTAGAAAAAAATTCAAAATAATTATAAAAGAAAAATTAAAATGAAATTAATAAATTTTTACTTGTAGAAAATCAGCAGCATGTTTTAAATTATCAACTATGTTTTCAACCAATCTATTTTGTTCATCTTCAGGTAAAACATTTCTGTAAAGCAAACCAGCCTGGGAATAATTATCATCATTACCTAAATCATATCTGTAAAGTGAAATTTAAAAAAATGTAATATTAAAATTATCATAACTATGTATAACAATACAAATATTCAAAAATATTATTATAATCTCATACTTGTCAACATCACCAGAAACACTAAATGTAGACATTTTATGTTGAGGTTGTTGTTCCGGACCAGAAAAACTATTAGGAAAATAGTTTGGTGCAGATCCTTGATTATCATAAGCTTGAGGTCCATCACGTTGATAATTGGTGACTTTTGAACGATATGGACAATTAACTGGTAACTGCAAATAATTTGCACCCAAACGATGACGATGTGTATCACTATATGAAAATAAGCGCCCCTATAATTTCAAAACATAACAAAAGCAATATGTTAAAAGCATACCTATATAATATAAAAATAAATAATATAATAAATAACCTGAAGGAGTTTATCTGGACTAGGCTCAATACCAGGTACCATATGTGCTGGACTAAAAGCAATCTGTTCAATATCAGCAAAATAATTAGTAGGGTTACGATTTAATACTAATTTTCCAACTGGTATTAATGGAAAATCAGCATGCGACCAAACTTTCGTAATATCAAAAGGGTTGAATTTGTTAGCAGTAGCTTCTTCAAAAGTCATCACTTGAATATAAAGAGACCAACTAGGGTGATTTCCATTTGCAATTGCATTAAAAAGATCACGATTGGAATAATCAGGATCATCAGCAGCAAGATCTCTAGCTTTTTTAGTATCTAGATTTTTAATTCCTTGGTCGGTCTAAAAATGAATTTTTTCTTAAATTTATTATTTTATAAATATATTAATAAATTAAAAGTATACATACCTTGAAATGAAATTTAACATACACAGCTTCATTATTTGAATTAACCATTTTAAATGTATGTGATCCATAACCATTCATATGACGATATCCATCAGGAATTCCACGATCTGAGAATAATATCATTACTTGGTGTAATGATTCAGGGCGAAGAGTCAAAAAGTCCCAAAACATATTGGCATCCTAAAAATAAAATAATTGTTATTTAGTTATGTCAAATATCAACTATATAACATTCTAAACTTAAGAACCTTTAAATGGGTGACTGGATTTCTTTTTTGTGTATGAATAAAACTTGGAAATAACATAGGATCTCTTATAAAAAATATTGGAGTATTGTTTCCAACTAAATCCCAAACTCCATTTTCAGTATAAAATTTGACAGCAAAACCTCTTGGGTCCCTAAATTAATATCAAAAATTAATTATGAACATTTAAATATTTAAATAAGCAACCTCTTTTTAATAAAAACAAAATAAAATAATTACTATTTGAGCATGATAAATTCAAACGTATTAATTTAAATACAATTTTACATATAAAATGAGTAATTTATTATACTCACAGAAAAATAAAAATACCACAAAATAGATTACATGTATCATATTTTGTTTAATACTATATTTAATATTTGTAATTTATAAAATATAAAAAATATAGACCTCGCAAATAATAACCTAAGTAATCATACCTAACAGTATCAGCAGATCCACTCTCTCCGCCAACAGTTGAAAATCTTAAAGCAACGGGAGTTTGTTTTCCAATACTGGAAAATAGATCAGCTTTACAATATTTTGTTATATCGTGAGTAACTTCAAAGTATCCAAATGCACCTAGAATATATTTTAGCTTTAGAATACATAACCAGACAATTTATTTACTGTAGTTAATTTAAGTAAAAAGCACCTCCTCCTTTTGCGTGTACAACTCGTTCTGGAATACGTTCTCGGTCAAAATGCGAAATTTCGTCCAAAAAAGTATGATCTTGTATCAAAAGTGGTCCGTTAACCCCAGCTTGAATAGTATTATTATGATCGTCGACTGGTGCACCATTTCCAGTCCTAATAACGCCAGTATTCTAGAATTGTTAAACATAAGATACATTGATTATTTATGGTTTATGAGTAAAATTTAATTCATAAAAATAAAAAAGCTAATACTATAGTTAAAATCCAAATATTTCTAAATATGGTTGATAATAATTAGTTGATATTGGTATGACAGATTTATCAAAATATTTTCACTTTTAGATTCTGAACGGAGTGACGGAATCTATTTGTTTTACAATAATGTGTTTTTTTTTTTGTCAGACGACACCTTTTCTAGCAGTAAAAATGCTTGGATTTTCTTAAACAGCAACTTTTCTGAAAGGAAAGTGAATGTAGATGGTACTTGATCAAAAGCATCGGAAAAAACCATAAAAAAATTATGAAAAAACGGGAAAATTTTACGCAAAACCAAGTTTTGATAAAATACAATTTTTCAAAATGCTCTTAAAACCGTAAAACCGCTAATAAATTTTTATACTGTCGTTTTCTATACATGGTTAAGTTTTTAAAGTGTTTTGATATATTTTGACTCATTTATAGACAATTTCAATTTTCGATTGTTAAGTTTTTTTTTTAAAAAATATCGATAAAAAAAAATTTGACAGTCCGAAAACTCTTGAAAATTAAATACAAGGTTTATTATAAGTTATACTTATTGCAACTAAAAAAAGTTGTAAATCGTTTCACTAAAATTTTTTTTATAAAAAAAATTTCTACCGGACTTTAAGGAAAAAATGTAATGGCCGTTTGAAATTTAAATTTTTACAAAATTGCATAAAATAACGATTTATTGTTACGCACTATTTAACTATATTTTATTGAAAAAAATGTTTTCTTTGAATAACCACCAATACTACACCACATTCCAAAAAAATGGATTATAATAATAACTTTTTTTGTTTTTAAGCACAGTCTAAGACTTGATTTTAATGTAAATAACATTTTAACTATTATTCAAATACTAACTCAGTAGATAAAATTGTATCATAGATGACTTTCATTATTGTATTTCACTAAAAATTAGAGACTGTTTGTGTGCCAAAAATATGCTACTGCTAATAATAAAAATATATATCCAAATGAAAATTTTAAAGGTGAAAATCTGGTATTTTTCAACATTCTTAGTTCTAAAAAAGTTTTAAATAAACAAAAAAAAAAAAAAATACTAGCTTATTGATAGTTTGATTTATAATTATTATTTATTAAGGGATTGTAAACCACGATTCCATCTCTATCACACGCGAAATATTGGAATTTAGACTTTTTTATTCCCCAAGTACCCATCAATCAATTAATGCAATAAGAAAACTGATTTAAATTTGTCGTTGAGTCTACTTTAGATCGACTTCCCCACTTTTTTGATTTTGTCCCCAAAATTTCACAAAATAAAATTAAACAAATTTAAAAAAATTGAGAAAGTCGATCTAAATTGGAAGACTTTACTATATGAATTCAAATCAATTTTCAAAATTCTTATCGCATTAATTGATCGATCGGTAGGTAGGCTGGAAACAATGATGCCTATTGCTTATATATTATAATTTATAATAAAGATATCTGCTGTTGGAAATAGACATTCGTATGTAATTAATGTTACACTATTACGTAGCCAATAAGTAATAACCAATATACATAACTATTAGTTAATAGGTCTATACCAGTATATAACAATATAATATTATTGCATAAAAATGCTTATATCAAATTTGTTATACCAACAAAAATATTCCATGATTATCATTTATAGTTTATCAATAATTGCAGTTGTCCCTGGTCAATATACGTTCATATACCTCATATACACGTATCGTCTATTGTTCAAAAGGTATAGGTACACTGTGAATTGTCTGTGATTGACAAATACATTACGGGTATACAGCGATACACCCCATATAGTATATGGCATATACCCTCCAATACACTACTGAAAATAACGATTTATCCTTTAACGATTTTAGATATTTTGTAATTATACAAAAAATATAAATACCTAGTAAAAACTTGAAACCTACAGTTTATATAGGCACATAGCAAATGTTTATACTGGTTTTAAAAATTACTGTTATATAAATTGAACATTTTATATACAAACCATTTAACATTTTAACCTAAGGCAAAATAATTGGAACATTTCAATCAATTTATTTATATCTAAAATGCGAAATTGTTAATTGCTTCCACGAATGATGAAGATTATACTACATTTTTTAGGTGTAGTAATTAAAATTTTTTTAAATAACTGTAAATTACATCTACATTATTTTATGGCGTTTATACAATTAAATTTATTAGTTTCCGCAATAGTACAAACTACAAAGCAAGATCCAATCGGTATATTACAATATAATATTACGCTGACCTTCGCTTAAAAATATTTTTCGATAGTATGATTGTTTGCTTTCGAATTTATTTAAATAATACGACTATCAAGCTCAATGTCTTGCTTTACAAACATTTTAAACATAAATAATAATGTTCGTTGAAGTAGTTAAGAATAAATCACAAAAAAATAAAAATAAATAAATAAAACATTAAGTTATCTAAACATTTGTCATTTGTTAATAACTAACAAAAACCAATTACATTAGTCGTAAATAAATACCCACCTATTAACAAAATTTGAAATTATTTCGTTGTCGGTAAATCATAATCACTAATCATAAATCGTATCAAAATTAAATTGTAAGGTTATTATTCAATATACAACGACAAAAACCATTATAAAATGGTATATGATAAAATAATAATAAAATATGTACTAAAAAAATATTATGAGTGTGTAAGAGAGTGTATTGCTTAGGTAAATAAATAAGCTCTAGGATTTAATTTTAAAATTATTTTACAACATATTTTAGGACTACCGCTAATTGAATACTTTTAAATTAACAAATAACGACTATATATAAAACATAGTATACCTACATTGTGTTTAAAACCAATAATATTCGTATAATAAGCTTTAAGTTATATGATTCTTTTAATATTTCAATTATCGAATATATTAATGAACTAACTTGCAAGCGGATTATTATTCTTTTTATATACCTAAACATTTTAAATTAATTGTAATAACTCATAATAGTAATAATTGTTTAATTTGTGCATTAACACACTAAGCATCACCACTTTTACAATATCTTAACAAATAAAAAACACGATTAATGATTTTTACTCGTTATTTAAAATAACAGTTTTGGAGACATGTGTCTGTTATTTAAAAACTCTTCTCTCAATCGCAGAAAACATATATGTGGGAATTACAGTTTTTTATGACAGAACATTTATCAATTACCTTCCTTAAAACTAACAGCTATTACAAAATGTTGTTTGTATGACATACTAATAAATAGTATTTCTGTCTTTCTGTGTATATAATATATTATATTATCTACTATAATATATAAATTTTACAATAATTTTGACGAGTTTAAAATTGTTCGCAAAAGTTTTTGTTCCCTGTGTTTTATCATTGGTTTCAAATTTGTACTGATATTTTATAAGAAGAATAAAATATCCATCCTACAGGCTTATATAAGATATTAGGATTTGAAGCAAGTATATCCAAATCATTGTTGACACAAAGGAGGAGCATAATAGAATCATAAGCACCTGAATTGAGCCCTGTGCAAAGTACGAATACAAATTATTTTCCAATGTTTACAATTAGTTACTATATAATATGATCATATATCGAACAATAATAGAAAACCCATTATAAGATTAACCATATGATTGATGATTTTAATTTGGGTTTAATTTAATGAAATATAACTTTTGTATTACGTATTTTAAATTATAATACTTAATAGATTAAATATTTTATTATTATTATCATTTAAATTTTTGAATTACTAATCACTTATAGGCTTTGTCCAAATAGATTATTAGTTATTACTAATATAAATATAAAAATCGACGGCCGATCACTTTACAAACTTATAAGTAAGTAAAATTAATATAATATTTAGATTTTCAGCATAGTGAGGAATTAACAGGTTATACAATGAAATTTTTTTTGATTAATTTTCAATGATTTAGTATTTATTATGATTGGTCATCGAGTAATACATTAGCACAATATAAAATATTTTACATAGCAACTTTTTAAAATAAAAATAAGACACAAATATTATAATATGCACTTAAACATTTTGGTTTTAGAGTTTTAGTTTTTTGTTAGTAATTTTAAATTTATCATACTAAATTGTTAAATTTTAATTGTATTTAGTATTAACAGATAAGTAGTGTAATTAATATAACAATACATTCTACTACAGTACTAACAAATACCAATACTATGAACTATGAAGTATAAAATGCGATAACGTCGACAATAATAACACAAATTTCGTAGATTGGAGTTTTGGACATTTTACATTATTATGTAATAATATTGTTATGTTATAATCATAAACTAAACTTAAAATATACATTGAAATATTTATAATCCAATGACTAATGAGTATTGACTACTAATATTGTTTATTAGTTATATTGAATTAATGTTAGTTATATATCACATGAAACAATAAAAATCAGCGCTATATTAATTTCAAGTTACCGTGACTAGACAATGAGATAATTTTGAAGAAAATGCATAGTTAAATTATAATTATATATACATTTATTATTCAATATTCCATTAAATTAACTTGGATAATTTGTTTTTAAATTGTACAAACAATTTAGTATTTATATACTCGTGTTTATATGACCATATGTTATGTGGATATCCAATCAAAAGGGAATTTATTTATTATTTTTAATGTTGGTAATTGTTTTATTTTCAACGATTTTAAAATTGTATTAGGAATTAAACTTTATTCTATTTTACCAATATTATTTAAAGTACGAACTACGAAGTAACTAAAGTCTCAGCTCTCTACGACACTCAGTGTCCGTTGATCTTGGCACCCATCCCCTACAAAAGCACATGCAGTTGCATTACTCTCACATCTCTGTGCGTTAATGGTTTGCCGAGTATTTATTTTAATGTAGCTACAACGCTTTTTACATAGAATATAATTATAAATTTATAATATAGCTAGTATAATACCTATGCCAAGGTAGGTATAAGGAATAAATATGTTTAAAAACTTACGCGAAAATAAAAATTAAACTCGACTTTTATGAATTGAATTACTTCATAGTACCTACATAATAAAAATAATGAAAAATAACCAATTATTTACTCAGTGTAGAAATTTATTTCTAAATTTAAAAATGATAGCTTTTTAATAAGTTTTTAATATTTGTACTGGTAAAAGCTTGCTTAGGATAAGTAGATACAATAATAAACTTAAATGTTGGCAAATACAAATTTTCAATTCTTCTTTTTTTAAATCTATTTTAACACTATCGCAAAATAAATAAAATCTATTCTAATAATACCATTGATTTTAAATATCTTAATGATCAACAACAAAACTAAACATATTATGAAATTTCAAACATTTATAAAAAACGATCATATTGCATAGAACATGAATGTCCTGAAGCTATAGGTCAAGTATCCAAACTTGATTTACTAGAAATACTTTTACTGTATCATTTAAAATAATCAAGGTTGATTACTGACACAACATAACTAACAATCAATATACAGTAGATACACTATAAACTAAAATCAGTTTATCATATAAATCAGAATTATTACAAATTAAAAATATATTTAAGATTTTTAATATATAATTAATGAATGACTATTTTCAATGTTAGAAGCATTTATAACCAAAAGATATTTTCAAGGTTATTTTTACAATATTTCTATTCATTATTCATGAACGTTTAGTATGAGAACTCATACATAGAAATAGCTGAGACATTAAAGAGGTCATTAAACCAAATAGTTTTATTTTTAAGTAAGTATTACAGAAGGACATTATGAGAAATTACATCTCAATATTCAATATTAATAATAAATAAAAATAATTTAACTGCAGACAATTTTAAAAAATCATAAAATGAAATGTAAAAACTACGTAGGTACCAATTAAATATAAATTATTTAGACCAAATGAAATTTTTTATAAAATGTTAATCATAAAAATATATAAATAAATGATAGATAAAAAATTACCAATATTGTATTAATGTGTATAAATCAATTGGAATCAGGAGAAAAGTAAAATAAAAATGATTTTATATATTTACTCGACAGTGTCGGTCTAGCTGGAGCCCGCAGGGCTGGCTGTTAGCACCAACATTTTTTTTACTCTACAAAAAAAACATTGGTAAAATATTATTTTTGATCATCTATTGATCTTGTTATTTGATTTTTAACAAATGAAGGATTATTAAAAGATTGCCATTGGTTTGACCCTAAAATTTTTACAATAATTAAGGCTATTCAAGCATTTTCAAACAGTATTTAGAATGTATGAGTGAATTGGCCGGAGTAGTACTAGTAGAGTTAGTTGGATACTCAGTTGGATAGTTTTTATCAAACATTATCTTCTAGTATTATTCCAAATAATTCTAATAACAGCATACAGCAAGACATAATTTATTAGATGAAGAAAAAATAAAATTAGTTAACTGTAGTAAATGTATTAAATGCATATACCTGAGTTTATATTATAATTCATGAACTTTCATTTAAATGCATATCAAAATGTATTTACCATTTAGAAATGTTTAATACTATTAACCTCAAGTGACTTGTAAAAGGTTTTTTTCTAAATTGAAGCTTGTGAAGACAAAAATCAAAACAACATTAAATCAATAATATTATCCCCATTGTTGTTTATGAGTTATGACAGTTGAAAAAGATATTTCGATACAGAAAATGCAAATCATTGACATTTGACAGTAAAGCTAATTCTTCTGAAATATTACATAAATTACTAATTTAGTCTGAATTATAACTACAGAAGTGTATGTGTTTAAACTTAAAACTAATTTAATTTTTAAATAATTATATGTACTTATTCAAATATAATCATTATTTAATCTTAATATCCTCTATAGTCTAGATTATTGACCGATATCCATTAAAAATGTTGGAAGGTGTCTACAAATATTATTATAAATGTTCCTATTTATAATTAATGTAAAAATAAATTGTTTTTCTTAAATACTTTAAATTAAAAATGTTTTTATTTAGAAAATAAAACTAGGTATACAAAATTTTAAATTTCAGAAATAATTTAAGGGAGGCTAAGATCTTCACTCCACAAATACCCGCCAATACTCTAGAGCTAGACTCTAGAGTTTAGATGTTTTTTCTGTGACTTTTCATAGTGTATTTACAGATGATCGAGTTAAAAATACTAATAAGTCATTTTATTTGAGTGTTTATATGATACTAAGAAAAAAATGAAAGACCTAGAGGAAAATCGAGGCCTCTTCTTCTCCTGGTCATCAGTCTCTCGACACTACAAAATAAATTAGCCATAAATCTATAATATTCATATTTCAATATTTAATACAAATTACAAAATTAATATTGAAGTACGTGTATTGATGAGATTCACATGTGAATGAATTTGGCTTTCATTACGCAATAATTTAAAAAATTATTTATTAAATATTAATTTTTCTATATTAATAAAATTAGTAACTTAGCTTATTTTAAGATAAAATGTATTGGAAGTACCATACCTAAGGAAGCAGCTAAGAGTTCTTATATCCCAGACATAACTTAAATAAGGAATATTCTAACATTTTTTTTTCAACAATAAAAGTATGTTTGGATTTATGTAATATAAAACCAAATATATGACATTATAGATGACAGGATGTAGTGGACAAAAAAAGGTTGAGATTTACAGTGCATACCAATTAGGTTGAATCAAATGAAAGAAAAAACAAAGTAAGAACTAAGAGTATACATAAAAATTAATTAAATTGATTACATTTAATATTAATTCATTTATTTTACTTTCCTCCAGTATCTAAGTAATGTTTAACAGATTTCAAGATAAGGTTTTATTTAATTTTAAGATTTTTTTTATATATATGTAGGTACTTATGTCACAAACACATTCTTTAGAAATTAACTTAAAGGAGTGATTAAATGATCAACATTGAAATAATAAGATTTAAAAATAAATAATACATTTTTAATTTTGTAAACCAAATTGTTTTATAATGATTTCAAATATTTGATATATTATTCCATAAAGAACTACCTATTTAATTTTTACCAATTTGTTATAGATTTTATATTTAAATACTTTGAATTTAAGAAATTATGAAATTTTAAAATTATTCATAATCAATTCTTTGACATTTTTATGTTATCAATTGTATATTTTTATTGAATATTAATAAATAAAATTATTAATTAGTTTTTTTGAACAATTATACTATATTGTATTAATTTTACTTTAATATTTAAGTCAATTGGGGAGTGAATTATAAATTATTTAAAAAAATTATATAGTCACCTACCTATCTAAGTATTGATTGAGAATTAATGAATACCTATATAATTACTATTAAATTGTATGAATACTTATTACTTATTACTTAACTGTATGTATTATATTTTAAATAATATTTTTATAAATCTAAATTAAAAATTAATACATAAATACAACTTATTGAAATCCAAAATTAAATAACTATACATAAGTATTTTTTTATTATTGAAGTTTAGTGATAATCAACATTGTTTTTCTATACCTAGTATGATAACTAATTTGAATAATAATTGGGTAATAAATTATGAAGTTAACTTCTCACATTGTATGCTAAAATTGCACTATTAATATTTTACACTCGTATAAAATGTAAATTTTTATTAGTAGATTTATCACCCAATAAAATTATAGTTTAGAACATCAAATATATGAAAAAAAACATTCCAAGATTTTCAAAGAAATACACAATACAGCTATTTTAGTTAAGATTTTGTAGGTAATTATTTAAAATGTTTTAAATCATACCTATTATAAAGAAGAATAAATAAAATTACCATCACTTAATCAATTTTAAAATAAATATATGAAAACAGATAATAGGCTATTTAGGTTCCAAAATAAAATATCTCTAGTAAAAAATTGTACCCATTGTATTAAAATATTAATAAAAATAATTTAATAATTTTTAAAAATTTACAAATTAATATTAATAATATTATAATTAAAAAAGATGGCTATTCCTTTACATTTTATGCCATACTGCATTTGAAAAATCATTTTCTAATAAGTAATTATTAATGGTACTTGGTAGGTACATTAATTATATCAACTAATATTAAAAATATAATATAAGGTACATAAAATATATTAGGTACTTTTTTGGCAACAAAGTTAACAATAATTTAATAAATTAATATGTTTAACAGACACAAGAAAATGTTTAAAAATAAATATAATTAAGACGAATATTTTCCTGAAAATATATTTTGATTAAATATTTTAGTGAAGAAATATTTTTAGATTTTTGACAGAAGATATTCTAAGATATTTTGACCAATACTATTTAAGTCTAACGCATATAATTTAAAATTTACTAAAACCATTATATAAAGTATTGTAAAAACTGCCTATAAACATTATACTTGAATAAAAACCTTTATAAATAGATAACTAGCAAAATAAAATTAATTTAAATATTATTAGATTTTATATTTTTATTTATTTAAAACTGAAGAATTCATCTATTTAAATGTTTCTCTTCCAATTAAATAAAATGAAGTATTGCAAATAATATTTTTGTAAAATAGTTTACCTTAACAGAATTTTTAAAATCTTCTAGTTGATTATCTGCTGGATCTTTATTATTGGACATTTTGATTTTAATTAAAACAAAATTTTATTTTTCAACTAATCGTAAATAACGCGTAAGCTGAAAAGTGTTCAACAGTTCAACCATAGACAGCTAACACCACACTGGAACACCGCGACCGCAAACGTGAGAGGTGAGACTGAAGTACTGAACCACTGAACCATTCAACAGTGAGCAGTGAGTAGTGAACACTAAAGTTAATGCGTTAATGTATTATTCCGGCGACCAACACTTCTCAAGACCGAAATCCATATACGTGTTTGTATTATATAAACACAATGTTGTTGATAAATCGTTGAATGCAATTTTTTTATTTTATAATTAATAAAATAATATGACTATGGATAATCAATGATTTATCTATTATATAATATTTATAATATTAATATACAATGATAAATTATGTTTGTTATAAATGTTCTTTGACGTCTGTTCTGTTCACTGTTGTACTCACGATGTTATGCGGTGTCGTGACAATAATCGACCAACCGTCTAAACGTCTGAGCCTGATAACAATAAAATGATAAATCGAATGTACATAATAAACTGTTAACACCATTACATATTAAGGAATAACGATACTATCACCGGTAGTCGACCGTTGTTACATGGTACATCGTATAGTCTGTGGTAGTGTGGTATAGAGTACACCCCATTGATAAAATATTTTTAAGTATATTAATTAATCAATGTACATAGGTACTGCTATTATGTATTTATATGACATACCAATAACTCAAGTTACTCAACATTACGACAGTCGTCGACACTTCGACCTTATATATACTTATCTATGACTTCAACTGACCGAAACTGAAAACAGTATTGATATAAGCTTCACCTTGGCTAAATGCATGTTAAGACTACAGTTGTTCTTATTATTATTCAAGGCTTTTTTTCTAGCCGGTAAGCGGTAAAATTACGATTATTTAGGTTTTATAGTACCTACTACCTACTACCAAATGGATAATTGTACTGATTATATTGACTACCAACAGGTTTCTGTTTAATCGTTGAATATGTAGTTTAAATGTTTTATCCACTCCATCAATAAATTATTTTAATCCTAATATTAGGCTATTGAAAGCCAAAAAACACTTTAAAATTTCAATTATTTAAAGAATATACAAACAATTTGTATTATTGATAACATTGATTATATTATAATGTTTAAAATGTTTAAATACAATACTACAATGGTACTTAATATTATAAACGTCCTGACTGAATCACCCGGCTTCACATGGAACAGTCTTGGTCGGGTCGTAGTTTTTAATAGAAATGGAATATTACCTTATATTTTTTAGAGCCTAGCTGCCTAGCCATGTTTGGTTAGTCTAAATAATTTTATAGTTTAATTTTTTTTTCTATACTGGATACTAAGGTAATATTTTTACGTTGATTTTATGATGATGTATGTATATAAAGTATCCAGTAAGAGTTCCGAGTCGCTATGACAACCAAAATAATGTATGAGCGACCCTTTAGAGCTTGAATTAGAAGCACCCGTGCAACTTTTCTAATGTTTTTCTTCTTAAAACCCTCCCTTAAACTATAGCCAACATGTGAAAGAAATAATTAACCAAATCGATGAAGGCGTGACTGCGGGATGAGAACAGGAAATATTATAATATATATATATATATAGGTATATACTATATATATAATAAAATAATATGTAATGTTACTAATGTTAGAAGTGTTAGAATATAATAATGTTATATAGCTGCAGGAAAGAAATGTGGAAAAATGATCAAAGTCAAGGTTATGGCTTCTATTTTTATTATATCGTTATTATATCATTAATTATATTTTTACACCATTTTAATTTTTTTAATTTTTATCCCTTTCAGTGATTGAATTCTGAAAAATATATTCTTTGAGGTCTCTAAATTATAAAAATAACTGCTCACTAAATTTCATAGTCATAGCATTAGCTGTTCCAGGTATGCGATTTTTTTCATATTTACCCGTTTTCGTTTTTACCTTACTCTTAGGGGTTGAATTTTGGAAAATCCTCTTATCTAACATAATACTTATCGAATTGCTAATTCATACAATCAATTTTTTTTGAGATGTAGCCATGATCAGTGAGTCAGTGGTATTTGACTTTTATATATTATATACACTACGACGAATTAAATGTATGTAAAAGCAAATTTACTGCGTGAATAACCCTAGTTCGCTTTGGTTGGATAATTATCAATTGATAATTAAAAATGAATCAATAAAACGATTAACGAATCATAAATTAAAAACATATATGCAAATAAACTAGTTGAGAACTGAAAATTAACTGTTACAGTTTAATTAGGAAGTAACCCTAAATTTACCGATAATCATGTTCAGCGATAACCACTTAAAATATCTCTAATATCCATAAAATGTATACCTACCTAGTAAATAAATAAGTATATTGCTGAATGATTATCAAATATCCAATGGTAAATGGTAAGTTGTATGTTATTCAACAGTTAGAAATACATAGGCAATTAAAAACCTATAATATACTTATTAGTGTATGTACATTAGGCAAGTATGCAGTTTTTATGGAAACCGGTTCATACCATGAATAGATAATTTACATGAATTACTCATTAGGTTTTAAAAAAACTAAAGTATAGAACGATAATAAAAACTACATAATAGGTACTATTAGTAGGAACCTGTCCTTGAAAAAAATTCTAATTCAATTTACTAGTTCATAAATTCAACTGTTCTGAATTTTAAGTAATACATATCCATAGAAATATAATTTCTTCAAAATATTTAACTTTTAACAGAGTTATAAATTATCCTCAAGACCATTGTTTTTTCCTAATTAATAATATTGTCATGAGCCTATCATGTATGACTTTAATAAATAGGTAATAACTAATAATACATAATCATATAAAGTTATACCTACTTGTTTTACCAGGGATTTGTTACCATTACATTTATCTATCATCTAACTGTGATTTTAGAACTATTAGTTATTATTGTAATAAAAAATATTATTTTCTTTTATACTAAACTATAATTGTATGTATTATCATTGATTAAATATACAATATACTTAATCAATGGTATTGTACTTAAATAGCTATTAAAGTACTTAAAAAGTATTAAAAAGCTTAAAAAGTATTCTAGTGATCATTACCCTGAGTTTAATTTGCCATTAATATGAATTATAAATATATATGTTTATAGCTTCAGCAGTTATGGCTAGGCGATTGTTTACATTTTTACCTCGTTTAACCCCTTTAGAGGTTGAATTGTAGAAATCCTATTTTGGTGGGTGTTCACATCATGAAATGAAACTGCTGTTGTACAGCCAAAAAATCATGATGTAATTCACTCATAGCTTTATAGCGGCTAGGTGATGTTTTCTATTTTTATCGAATTTTAAAAAATCCTTTCTTGGATAATGATATTAGGTATGTTTGATTGTTATTTTAGTTGCCATAGCGACTCGTAACATTTACTCGGTACTTTATATCCATCAATATAACATCAATATAAAATATGACTTTGGTAACCAGTTAGTGAAAAATTATGCATTTGAGCCCAGATTTTTTTAAAAATCCTTTTTTAGCGGATGCTTTCGTCATATTAGTTATCTGTATAGTGTATGCTAAATTTCAGCCTAATCCGTCCAGCGATTTCGATTAAGCGATGATGAATCAGTCAGGAAGAGTTATTTTACATACATTATACATATTCATATTATATACATAGATAAATATATTTAACAGTTTAATTTTGGAGTTTTATGCAGTATACCTAAAACCTGATGTTTTTATTTTTATTTTTTTGATTGTATAAATTAGTTCGAAGAAATTAAATAGGTGTATATTTTGTTGAAGGCTAATAGGTTGTTGATGAACCCATTCAGTATCTTTGTAATCATTATTTTAACCTAAACGCCAAGTGGCAATATTGTATTTTTACTTATTTTATTTTAATTATATATACGGAAAAACCCTTTTGTTAAAGATTTATAAATTATAATAGTAGTACAGTAAGGTATATGATAAAGAAAACTTAAAAAGATAACAAGAGACGAGGAATATATTAATACCTAAACGTGAAACAGCAAGTTTCGAGTAAACAGTTAATAAGTAACAGACAACTATGACATTTAAAAATGAAACTGTGGGTTAAAAAAATAGCAGTTATGAAGAAGAATCTAAGAAAGTAGATTACTATTGACATTGGTCATTAGACGCCTAAGTGATTCGTATTGCTGGTACTTAGTGGTGGCTCTGGAAATATGGAAAGTTATGCGAGAACGAGTAGAAGGAGAAGGAATTTTAAAATTTACCTAGGATTATAGCCTGTAGGGTGGGAGAATCGGTTTTGTTGAGCACAAGATCATTGAAAAACTTAGAACTAAGTATACGTCTACGTTTAGCGAGGGACGAGGGTATGTAACCCAAGTCGGGCAAGTGCTTCAGTGACAAGAGAGTAATCGTGTGATTCATGGGAAATACCTAACGAGAAACCAACTAAGCTCAACAATTTACGTTGTACGCGTTCATGTTGGTTTAAACCGGTGGCAGTATAAGGATTCCAGACTATTGGTCCATATTCTAAGATAGGTCGAACTAGAGCACAGTACAAGGATTTAAGTTATCTAGAAAAATTGAGATCTTTAGAAAGACACATAATAAAGCTTAAAATATTAAATGACTTATAGCAAATCATTGAAATGTGTTTGAATTGAGGTTACTTGATAATTTGAAGCCAATATCTACTATACGATCAAAGACGCGTTCGATGTTAATATCAGGGAGTTTATATGACCATTGACCATACAATTGAATTACGAGCATTGAATATGACCCGGCATTTAGCAAAATTAAGTTTTAAGCCCAAAGTTTTACACCATCTAGACTCTAGAGCAGGGGTCGGCAACCTTTTTACCTACGCGGGCCATAATTTTTTTCAGTTTTTTATGGAGGGCCGCATACAAAATCAAAATATTAAAAATATAATTTTAACATTTAATACTAATATATTTAAATACAGCAACAATCATATTATGAGTTTAACATTGCTATTGTCCTTATTAACTAATTTTTAATTAAATACATTAGTAAAGAAAATTTAAAAATATAAAAATAATTATTAAAATTGAAATTTTAAACACAATGAAATATATTTGGAGGGCCACAGCAAAAAGTTCCGAAGGTCGCGGGTTGCCGGTGCCTGCTCTAGAGCATAGGCGAACATTTGGTTGAATTTTCAGGGGAGCTATAATAATCCAATGTAAAATGACCCACGAGGGCTTCGCCCCCGCACTCTCTTCCAGTGCATAATAAAAACAATGAATAACATGGGAGGACTATTCAAATATTTTTTAAAAGAATCAACATTATGTATTATGTATTATTAATTATTTTTATTGTTTTAATATTATGCAGATACTCATAGAGATAGACATATATAGTAATGAGTAATGACTAATGAGTGGTATTTGATTAGTATAATAGGCTAATCCTGAATGTACCTACATGCTACATAACTATATAAAAATAAGTATTAAGTACTTCAAATAAAGAAAAACAGAGTGCAAAATAAACATAAAATAGTTAAACAAGTATTTTAAAAAAAAGTGATATTCATATTTGTGACATTCTAATAAAATGTGTGATTAAAAGAATAATTTCCCTTGACTGACGTGCAGATGTATATCCGACAATAATCTACGTGAATACTAGGGAATAATGACTAATATAATGAGTCGATGAATTTAACTCAATTGATGCATAAATAAAATATTTTAAAATATACTAAAAAGTACAATAGATATATTGTACTTTATACTATTTAATATTTAAATTTTTTAAAACTTTTATAAGAGAATAAACATAAGATGCTAATAAGTAATATTATACATTATGTATAATATACTTATATACACATAACAAAACAATATAACATCAACATGTGTACCTATTACATAATATGATAAGTTATGCGCCTATATTTTTGTAGTATTTAGTTTGAGTAATATACTAATGCAGATAACGTCAAGTCACTTGCGTCGACCGCATAAAACTTATTAGAGATTATCCATTTATACAAATACTTATAAAATAATGTTATAGTATTAATTTATGTAAATATATAATAATAGCTTACTTGTAAAATTTCGATGACCCCTGTACTAAAATGTAGATCGTAGAATCTAAAATCATATAACATAAGATACCTACTTGCTATATCGCCTACCTTCGACCTTGGTAGTTAGGGTGATACTCATTAAACGAAGTGATGGTCTATTGGTTTTACAATGATGTTTTTTTTTTGTACTTGTTATCACGTTTTTGGGCAGTAAAAATGATTCGATTTTCTTATACAGCACTTTTTCTGAAAAGAAAGTGAATGTAGATGGTACTTGAGTTTGTCAACAATTTAAATTAAATTAAATTTTCTAAAGCGTCGGAAAAAACCATAAAAAAATTACAGAAAAACTGGAATTTTTACGCAAACCTTTAATAAAAAGTCAGGCTTTTAATAAGAAAAGCAGTTAAGAACAATTTAAATTGCAATTGTGGTTAATAAGTATGTAGGTAGTTAAGAATGATATACCTATAACTTAGTACTTATTACTACTAATAAGTAATAATTACAGTTAGATCATTTTAAATATATAAATTAACATAATACCTAGCTAAAGTAATTTCAATAGTCATTGAAATGATTTAGTTTTCAAATTAATTTGAAAATTAAAATTATGAATATTTGTTTGGAATAGGTAGGTAAGTAATTGCTATAATGACTAATTAATACGTATATGCGCAAAACTATATAGGTACTGTAGTGTCTGTAGTCCGTATAGCTATATGCCTAGGTATATTTACTATAGATTTTATAATTTCATCTATATTACTACCGTTCACATATTACCGAGTAATATAATACCTAATTGACGTTCAATAAACTTTATAAATTAATAGTAAAATTAAAATACAATAGTAATTAGTTTCTATTTGCTGATCGTTTTTATTCATTAATCATTATGAAAATGAAGTAATCCAACAATAATGAAGAATCATTTTATAGTTATTTATCATAATTCATAAACCTGACCAGTCAGGCAGTTGCATGAATAAAATATCTGATGTTTAAATCACAGATTACTTATTATTTGATACTACGTTTAATGACATATTTTAAAGAAGATAAACTCTTAATATGCATAACACTAATTTTATTATTATCGAGGCGGAGGGTGGAGATATTAACTAGAGCCTACCTAATAATATTAACGTAGATTAAATAAATTATTTCATTGAATCCGTGCTATTACTATAAATACAAATATTATATAATATACATCATTATTAATTTCTATACTTAAATATTTAACACTATGCACGTCATAACGTCAAATATACGATTAGTAATAAATATCACATAGACAGAATATAATAATTGTAATATTCTGTGTAAATACATAAATTACTCTCTCTACTTACTCAATGATTAATACTTAATACACACTAATTACACAGAAAACAGAGTGTAACAGGCGCGCACTCAGGATTTTTGTTTGGGGGGGGGCTTAAACATTTTCCTATTTTCTTTACACACAAGTAAATAATTACCACAAATTATAAATGGTAATTATTTTACCATTATTATTATATGTTATATTATATGTTTAATCAATCATTATTGTAGTACTATATTTGTGGAAATATGCTCTAATAAAGATTAATTTAGTGAAAAATATGAAAATATACCTATTTATTTTCATTTTTCATATTATTTGTGGCTATTGGCCTGTGGCGCCCTGTACTCTATGCATGAAACTTGAAAACTAGAGTTCGCTAGTATTCACGCAATTCATGGCTATCACAGAATGAACTATGGCTCAAACTTTCTTATCACATTTTTTTATTCCATAACATTTTATGTTGTCCCAAACTTCAGATTTATCATGAAAAATATTTATCTTGATAATCAAAAATCAAAATACTCCTAACCAGAGTTATTAGAAAATAAGTACTCACATATTCACATGCCACTAACCTAATATTAAAATAAATGCTTATTATCGTATTTTTACGTTTTATACTTCAATGTTTTTTTTTAATTTTTTAATTTCACATAATGTGATAAGTTTCTGAACTCAATAGTTACTGATTATTATGTGTGGTCGTGTGGGTTTGTTGTAACTTGTAACGTGTTTTGACTAATTTCAAAATATTCTGTTAGATAATTACAAATTTTATTTAATACATGAATATTAATTTTTGTGTTTTTAAAAAATTGCAATGGAGTTAGTGTTTAACAAGACTTTTTGAAATGTCGAATAACAAATATATTGCTTGCAATAAACCAAACAAATTACCATTTTCTACGAGAAAATTAAAACAGAAATCAAACTACAAAGAAGGTTCAATAGTTAGTATCAAATAGTATTTTTTTATTATAATTTCCATTTAACTGTTTATTATTTGTCTATACTCAATAATTTGAAGTTAATGTTGTGTTAAATAATATTGTATAATATATGATCTATGATTAATGTTATTATTTAAGTTTGATCATGATAATTTTTACACTCAATGTAAATTAAACATATTCTAATATGGATAAATTATAGTTATAATCAATGTCTTATCAATAATTTATCAGACCTATTTGTCTGCATAAACCTTTAAAACATTCAATTACATATCAAACTATAGTTAAATTTACTCCAATTCTTAATTCAGAATGATGAATGTTGATAGATATAGTTTCTAATAAATTAAATATATTTATCCTAGAATAGTATACCTCTAATGGTACAAAGGTTGTTTTTAAATATATAATACTAAAAATTACTTACATGTTCAATGATATTCAATTGACTTTTTTTCTTTAGTTGTTAAACGTCATAATGTCTTATTCAATTATAATTATTAACTGTTAAAAAAAAATGTTTTAAATATTTTAATAAAATTGAACTTAAACAATGGCTTAATTAATTGTAACTATTATAATTGATTAGTTAAGATATAAAACCATTTTTTTTTAACAATTTGTATGACATCATAATGTATGTGTACATTATTAATAACTATTGAATATTCATAACTGGCTATTTATACTCAATTCCATAAGAATATGGTTTGAACACTTATAATCAACTTTGTATACAATACATTTTTGTTGAATTATATTCTTAATAGAATACTATTTTACATATTTATTTGTACCAAATATATATTTATATTTAGAAAATTGAGTTACAACATTTTTGAGGAAGAAAAATCATATTTTGATGATTACCGTTATGTTGCCTAAGGTTTTTTCATAAATGTCAACATCTGAATTAAAATAATTATTTTCTAAGTAGTAAGATATTAAATTGCTTATTATTTAAATTAGGTTTGATAAAAATAAATTTCTTGGAACTAAATAGTATTCAACTCATGTCTATGCAAACCATGTTATAATATAAATTTTTAAATTATGAACTTATAATTACATCTTTATAATAAAATAAAATATAGGCCTGTTATTATTTATAGAAATCTGTATTTTGATAATTTTATAATTTTTCAATTTTCATTTTTTTTTTAATTATTGTCATTTAGTGAGCCATTTTTTACTTTATTATATTTTTCTATTATACAGGATAAGCCTGAAGGAGTTATATTAGTTATCCTTTGTTAGAAAATTGCTACTATAATTAAATGCTGATTTATCAAGAAATATGTTTTTGTTGTGCAGCAATATTGGGTAATATTACAGCAATATTGCTTGAAATATTGGTTTATTTTAAAGCCTGTCGAAATGGAAAGCTATAACCCACAAAATCTTAAGCCCCTTAGAATATAATCACATTTTTTTGCATATTCCTTGTTTTACTAATTTATAATTTTAGTTGGCTCACTTTAGTTTAAACTATACTGAGCTGTTTATTTAAGAAATAAATGTGATATATTTTAAACATTATGATTTATGTATACTATATTTTTTTTTTAGAAAAAGAAGAAGGTAAACTAGTAAACTACTATTCTTATGTAGTTAAACAAGTGTGAATGTTCAACTAAAAGTATATTACGGCTATAAGAAAAATAAAGAGTAAAATAAGAAAAGAAGCAACCTATAAAGCTGATTTATCAATTAATGACGAAGACTTATTATTTGACTTCAGGTTTGTTTTTTTATTAAATTGTTATGAATTAATATTATAATTTAATATTTATGAAATAATAAATTTCCACTAATTTACTTCAGAAATATTTATGTCAATATGTTATCAGTGGATTAGTTCTTAAGAAAATAGTATTTAAGTATTTTTTGTTAATTTAGTATTTTAGTTTATTTTTTATACATTTAAACAGATGGTATAATTTATCTTAAATATTGTATTTCATAACTATTTATACCTATAAGTTCATATTACTAGATTTCATTTAACTGTTTTTTGTCATTATAACAACCAATTATTAATTGTTGTTTCAGTTAAATTAGTTTGTTGTTGGTTATCATATTAAACAACACTTAGATATGCTTAACAGTCTTAATATCATTTGATTACTATTGCTTTAGTGCTAGAAAAATATTTTTTCTTTTATATTGTTCAAAGTAATAGTTTAAAAACTATGGAATATGAATACTTTAGAATTGTTTCTATCTATGCAAACAAATTGTTTGAAATAATATATAATTAATTTTACTTAAGAATTAGGATAGTGACTCACTAAAATAACATTAAAAAAATTAATTAATTCTGTAAGCGTCTTATCAGAAATAGGAATTTCGAAAGTTTGATTAATACCTAACAAATGTATTAAAAAATGAAAATTATTTTTATTTTTTAATGTAATCTTTGTAAACATTATTATTGCAAAAGATTAATTTATTGAACTAAACTATCCTGTATAATATCTAGTACATGTAATCCTATGTTAGATTTTACCTATCCAATTGTATGTTATATCATAAGAATATCGTTTTAATTTTAAGTCTTTTTTGTGTTTCATTAGATAATTGTATCAAAATCATATTCTTTACATTACCAGAACATTGCAATATTTATGTAGGTACTACAAAAAATATACATCATGAAAATAATTAGGCCAAAAATAAAATATACTATATTATGATCAATTTTTCTGAAAAAATGGTTTGGTAAATTATTAAATTAAATAAATTGATTACTTCAATTTAAGGGTGTAGGATATTTTTAATTAGTTGCATAGTATATTTATTCATTTTAACATACATAAAACCAAGCATTATATATTTAAAATATATGTACATTTAAAAATCTTCGATAAAAAAAGAAAAAATTCTTAATTAGAAATTCATAGTTATTTATTTCTTTGATAAAAAAATTAGTATTATGAATTACAAATTAAATTATTTTAAATAACATTATGACAATATTTTTATTCAAAATAAATTTGGGTGCGCTATATTTATTTTTATAATATTACAATACCTATATTTAGGTAGATATTATAGATATTTATATTTTTAGTATGAATTATGACTAATATATTTAATTTCAAAAACTAAACATATTCTTTATAAAATATCACATGTTGACATATTGGGTTTTAAAATATTACATTTTTAATGTACTTTACTTTTGATTTTTACATTTATAATACTAAAACAATTTAATACTTCTTAGCTTTAGTATTAACCAGTATGTGATTTAAGGCTTATTTCTTTTATATTATGTTCTTCATTAAATACTTAACATAATCCTTTTTATATTTATGCACCATTTTTGAATAACATTTTGATCCTTCTATAATTTTTATGTCTGACACAACTATTCATTAACAAAAATAGTGTAATTTATAGAAAACTATTCCCAACAATATAAATATTATTAGATTTTTGTTTTCACGTTTTTCCATTTATTGTGAAATAATTTTAGAATATTGTTGACTGTTGTTATTTTTAATTACAAACGTAATGAATGTTTCTTTTTAAATACACACACATATTTTACCCAGTACTTTCAAAAATATTAATGAACAGAGATTATTTACCATCTATTAACTATAAACATTTTCACACATTTTTGACCATGTTCTATGAACTTTTAGGATGATCAAAGGCTATGAAATATTGTTGAATTTCAAAAAATTGTCCCGCCCTCTCCCCATACCACCTAACTTCCTTCCCTGTCTGTGAATCCCCAGTGTAGCACAAAAATATATTTTCCCCCCACCTAAGCATTTCTGGGCGCGCCATCGCTTTTCTACGCATACATAAAATACAGGGGCCAAGTACCATACATAAATCAGGTTGGCCAACATAAGCACGCAACTTGAGAACATAGACTTCTCCCTTCTCCCCTCCATTGTTTCACGTTCCATAGTTATTATGTAGTCTAGACTGAACACGCCGTCTTCATTATTATTATTATTATAAATTATAAGTATAATAACACTGTTTAGTTATTCTTTTAGTTCTTCACACTAGGTTTGCATTATTTTCGATTGAAAAAATGTTGATTATATGACCTATATCTCATTTTCCCTAATGATTCTGCACCGATCAATTTGGGTTGAATTTTGAAATTAATTTTTTGTTACCAAAAATTAATGGTCTTGTTTTATAAATATATACAATTTTTTCGTTTTTTTGGTAGCAACAATTAAAACGTTACATAATTTGTAGTTTTTAAATATTTATAGCGTAAATATTGACAAATTTTCTGGTCAATCAAATGCGTATTTGTGATGTTCGCTAATTAAAAAATATCAACCGTGTCCATTATTTGGCGTTACCAGGTGTGACTACTAAGTACTGCTGAGTGCTGACTAGTGAGTAGTGGCCTAGTAGCATAGTAGCACTACACTAGGCAATAGGCACTACACATTCGTTTCGTGGCTAAGCAGCTAGGTGATCATTTTCGATTTTTCCGATCTATCTTTCCTTCCGATTATTTGCTTTCTCTCTCTCTCTCTGCCCTTCCGCCACTTCCTTCTTCCTGTGCTACGCGTCATAGAATTTTGTGATCACGTGACCGGCAGCGCCATCTTGCTTGATTTTGGTATTTTTGTTGGCTCCCTGTTGGTAATACTCAGCTCGCTCAACTCAACTACAACACGGCTATACAGCGGGCAACATAGTTGAACTAGTATTCTGTAGCTGAACTAAAAAGGCTTTCCCCCAGTTTGCGTGACGTGTGGCTTTATGTTAGTGTGTGTATGCGTGCATGCGTGAGAGTGAGTAAGAGCGAGCGTTCCGTGTGATTGTGTGTGTGTGTGTGTGTGTATGTATGTGTGTATTAAACGTCTTGCCCGTTAGGAGACGCATTGCATTATCCGCTGTGCATATACGTTTATTTATATATTTATACCGTTTCATTCTTGTCATTTCCGAGATAATATACGTTGAAAATGATTTCCATAATCGATTAGTACGCGCGTTAATTCGAAACATTTATGTAGTGTGAAGTTATGAGTGCGTCGGGTTTTTCGCTACAGCGGCGTAAACAACTTTGGACGACTACCCCTACATTTTAATGCCTCTCCTCCATCGATCGATCGACGATCACACTGAAACGTGAGTGTTTTTAATGTATATATTTTTCATTGAACTACAGTGTATATTACATCGGTGATTGACAGTTTTCGAATTTCAAATTTTACATCAATTGTTATAATTCGGTTTATTATTATTGTTGTTTTTGATATTTTTCTTATTCCAATTATCGTAAATAAAAGCCATGTTGTACAACAGTGATAATGATAGTAGTCTAAAACATCAATAGGTATTAGACTATTAGGTAGTGGTGTTGGCTTGTCTGAAGTTATTCGTTTACTGTTGTAGGTTATGTTCTCAGCTTCTGTTCAGCCATAGACAATTTATAGGTAGGTAATCATAATCTTATCACCATACAAACTTTGTCTATTAAATGAATTGCCTGCCTAGTAAACTATCCGAATACGTTATTGAAAGTCAACTCGATGATATTGAATTTCTCAATTAGATTTGAATAATTTTAATTGCTGATGTATTTGAATTTATTGTACATTTAGATATTTTGTTCAATCCTTTTTTATATTTTTGGGAGGTTGATAAAAAACAGTAAATTGAGGTCAATAGCAAATAAAATAAAATAAAATTGTAAGTAGGACATTTTTTTGATTGATTTATTTTTATTTACTAATATTTATATTAACCTTAACAAAAATATGATATTTTTAGTATTTAAACTATTGATGCATTGTATTAGTAAATATCTTAAAATACACTACAACTAAATTAATCTATATTGATATAGTTATTTTTGAGATAAAAAAGTCTATGTATGAATTAATGTATTAATAATTACTTATATCTAAGTTATTACTTTTAAATTACCTATCAATCTACACTTTTGTAAAAATTTGAAACATGAGTGAAAATATTTTTTCAATATTTTTACTTGGATGTCATTTTAATAACATAATATTGTCTGATTGTAATATATGTATTAAACCATTATGGAAAAATAAATGTAAAGAAGTTTCATTTACTGGCTGCTTATGATATTTTGTAGGTACCTAGCTCAATATCAACTGATTATTAAAGCTGTAATCCTCGCATTATATTAAAATTGGGCTTTTCTATTTTAAAAAAATATTGCGTCAATGGCAATACATTTTATTTTACTATCTACAATTATGTTATCAAAATACTAATTCCTATCAATTGTTGGTCCTATTAAATAATTGTATCAAATAATTTCCAGGTTCATGTTCATTGGATTAATAACTTAGAAATGGCTGATACTGAAGTCGAGCAGTTAAAAGAAACTGATTTAAGTAAGTTATTTATATTTTATGTTAAATATTTTTTTAAATATTTGTTTATTTAAAAAGTATACTTGTAACATTTTTTATTTACTGAACAAAAAAAATGTATCAATACAAGTCCTTTTATAACAATATATAAAATGAAAATATTTGTGTAGTTTTGGATATTGTTTAAAAAACTAAATATATTTTGTTTATCTAGGTATTAAATTAAATGGTAATATTTGTGCCAATAATGAACACCTCAAACCGTCTAGTGAAGTTCGAAAAACAAATAAACTAATTGATAAAAATGAACAGAACCGTGGTTCTAATATTAGCACTAATAAGAGTTTTATTGGAAATAGTAAATCTTTGTCCAACTGTAATAATGATGGTGAAGATGATTATTGTGAAATAAATGATGAAGATAATGACAGCGAAGATGAAAATCACATTGATATTAAAGACTGTAAATCTGATAATAGACTAATCGAAGATGATCAGATGCTCGATTGCAAAAATGTAATTTTGAATAGTAATGATCCGCGTGATGTAGATAACAGTTGTAATGGTACCAAAGAAATTACTAGGAATAGTAGTGAAGAACAAATGGAAGTTGATACAGTTGAAGAACAAAAAGAAGATGATGAACAAATAGATGATGATGATGATGAGGAAGACAATAGAATATATGATCAAAATGATACTGAAAATAGGTCAAATGAGATAAAAAAATCATTAGAAGACTCTAGAATCAATCTTGATAAATCTGTTACTATTGTTAAAGTTCCAGATCCAAAGCAATCTTCTAGTAATAGTAGCAAAAAAAAAGTGAAAAGCTTACCTGATATTACCCTAACTCCTAGGAGAAGTACACGAAATATAAATAGACTCAAAAGTTTTAGTGATAAAGATGATGAGAAAAAAGATGTAGAAAATGATGATAATATTAAAATTTTACCTCTAAAATCACCAATGGTTACCAAACCTATTGTTGTTAATGATACTAAAAAATTAGTAGAAATTGCAGCTGGAACAAAACAAAAAAGTAATAAAAAAGAACCTACTTTAGTTATCATTGACACAAATATGTTATCAGGAAGAAGTAGTTTACCTCTAGCTGTATCTGTTCAATCAAATACCCAAAATAATGCTATTAATGTCTCACAGACGAGTAAAACAATTCAAAATACCTTCAATCGTGTTCAACAGTCACAAGCTACTATCAAGCCTTTTATACTAACGACTACACCAACTCCTGTTGTTGCTCCGCCAATTGTTCCCAAACCACCAATTATTTTACCAACTCTTACCGATGATATGTTTGTTGTTGAAGCACCATCTTTTATTGTACCCTATGTTTATGAAAAGCCTCCCAAAAAACCATTAAAAGAATTTGTTGAAAAAATTGAAGACAAAATAAAGGATACTAAAGGTGAAGTAGATGAAAATCAATCTGAAGAAAACAATGCATCTGTAAGTAAGAAATATGAAAATAATCTGAAAGAAAAAATAAAAAATGATGATACTATTGAAAAGATGGGTGTAGATGAACCAGAAAACCTAGTGACTAATGATGAGAAAAAAGTAGATGAAAAAGATAGTTCCAAAAATATAGAAAATGATGATGAACAAATGTTAGTGGATGAATCAAATAGTACTAAAACAGATAATTCCAAAACCAAAAGTTTGTCTGAATCAACAGATTTTACTAAAAGCGATAGCATTACCGATCTCACTGTTGACTCTGATGAAAAAAAAACTGATATTAAAGATAAACCAAAGATTCCAAGTCCCAATTACTTTGAAAATCCTCTAGGAAAATTTTTTATGCAAATAGGTGTAAACCTTGTACAAGAACATGTTCAACTAGATCTATTACGAACTCAAAGAAGAAAAAGAGATCGTGAAGGTGAGAAATGTCCTGAAGAAGTTCATATGGCTATTAGTTCTTTAATTAAAACTTTAGAGTTTAGTAAAGAGAACAATGATCCATTCCAATTTGGTTTAAAAAAGTGTGAATTATGTAATTTTAAATCTGAGTCAAGTTTAGTGATGGCACATCATTTAGAAACTCCCCATATGACGGCTAATTATTGCTATAGATGTAATTTTTGTACTTTCCAAGTACGTAGTCCTCATGAAATATTATTACACATGGATACACATACTATCAGAGGGCGTTTAGAAAGAGGTCCAGCATTACATCAATGTCCAAGTTGTCCTTTTGAAGATAGCTATAAGGGTAAACTAACCAGACACTTAATTTCTTGTTCAAAAAAGTATCGTCCAGAAATTAATCAGGTATTTATTTGAATTGAATTAATATATAATTTAAATTATAAAATAAATAATTTATTTTAAACAAATATTTTGTATTTTGAATTCAATTTATGTTCTAATTTTAATTGTATTTTCTTTAAGGCACCTCCATTAGATTGGGAACCTCCAGCAAAAATACCTAGAGTACTGCGAAATAAACCTTCAATGAGTCCTGGCAATGCAGTATATCAAGCAGCAATGTCTGGATTTAAGCAATTTCCCAATCCTAATATGTTGCAATTGCAGCAACAACAATATAATAAAATGGTTCTTGCTTCGGGGCCTAGAGCTCGTGGTCGTACTGTTTTACCAGGACAGCGATTTCCAGGAATGGTGCCTTCTTTTCCAACCACACTGCCAAATCAAACATCTGGAGGTATGGTAGTCAAAAGATAAAGTATATATATATATATATATAGATGATAATTTACTTTTTATTATTAATCACTTATTATTATCATCATTTTTTTTTTATGATGATTTATTTTAAAATTAATATTTAAATTGTTAATTAATGTATTTATTTAATCAAGTTCATTAAATTAAGATTATGTTACTTTGATTTTTGATCAGTCTTTCATATATATTACAGAAATTGTAATTTTTTTTAATGGTTTAAATTAAATGTATTGTTAAAGTTCAGAGTGATACCATTGATATATATATAAAATCAATGTATAATATATATTATATTTATAATTAATATTGAATTTAAAAGACTAACACAGTTCTAATGTTCAATAGACCGTCAACAATACAGGATACTGAGTGCTTAAATGAGAGTGTGTATAGTGTATATTGTCTTGAAATTAAAAATTTGGTAATTTCTATAAAAACATAAAAAAAAATTTTCTCTAACTTTATAAAAGTGGATTATATCAATTTTATTTTTGTTTATCTAAGCACCATTGTTAAATAAATTGGAAAACATTTGAACATTAATAGCACAATAATACTGATTATTCGATTACATAATTTAATTTTCTACTCGTTGATCTTACTAAATGATATATTCTCTATTGAAAATTATGTATTGTTTGTTTTTATATTTTTAAAATTTTATTTCGTTGTTATTACCTAGTTTTAACATTTTAAATTATTAATTTAAAATATTTAAGATACTTTTAATTTGTACTTATCATTTAATATTATGTTTTCAGGAATTTTGCTTAAAAATACAAGTATTAAACCAATTAATCAATCAATGATTGTACCTACACCCTATTCAATAAACAACCATACATATCAGGTAATATTATAATTTAATAATTCATTTTTAAGTATTCATTTTAATATTAAGGTAATTTGCATAGTTTGTGTAAACATTTTATCAGTGTTCAAAAGAAACTGATTTGCTTACTGCTAAGATATAGATTACCTATTGTTTAGTGATAACTGAAGAAAAATTACATATAATAAAATCTATGGTCCTTTCATCCCAACTATACATAATTGACCGACTCCCACTCTAACCTTCAATTTCATCCAACCTTCTCTTTCCCTCTACATTCATGTTTATTTCTCCTACTACCTCTGCAATATTTTTCCTTATAAATACCCTTATGTAATGTCTTTAATTTTCTTGACAAGGTTCTCATAAACCATCCATTATGACATATATTGTTTATATTCTATCGTCTCTAGTAAATTCATCCAGCTATCTTAGTATTTTCATATTTTATTCAGTTCTTTGTCCAGCATTAATTAATTATTACCTTTATATATTTGTATCTAGAGCTGTAGTATATATTTTTCTTTTTTAGCAAAATTCTTCAAACAGTAAATCTATTCAACAGCCAAGTATATCAATAACGCCTCTGCCACGATCATTTCCATCAAATAACACACAGTCAGCTTTTGTATCTACCATATCTAAAAATAAATCCCAACAATCAACTCCGTCGTCATCCTCTTCAACTACTAGTAGCAATAAACCAAGTTTTGTAATATGTGAAATCTGTGATGGCTACATTAAAGATTTAGAACAATTACGTAATCATATGCAATGGATTCATAAAGTGAAAATTCATCCAAAAATGATCTATAATCGACCTCCACTTAACTGTCAGAAATGTCAGTTTAGATTTTTTACTGATCAAGGTCTTGAAAGACATTTACTAGGATCCCATGGTTTGGTGACATCTAGTATGCAAGAGGCGGCTAATAAAGGAAAAGATGGTGGAAGGTAAGATTTTATTATTATTTTTTTTTTTTTTTTTAGGTTCAAATTTTATTAATTTTAAATTAAATTTTAGATGTCCAGTATGTGGTCGAGTGTATCAATGGAAGTTATTAAATCATGTAAGTCGTGATCACTCCATGGCATTGAAGCCAGCACATTTATCTTATAAGTGTACTGTGTGCACTGCAACATTTGGCATGTATAAACAGTTTGAAAATCATGTGTATTCTGCACATAGCAATGTAGCTAAAAACTCAAGCAAGAAGACTCCTGCTAATCAACCGGTAGCTTCATCATCTTCATCAACATCTATAACATCTACACCAAAGGTATATTTGCTATAAATTAATTAATAATAAATTACAAATTTGTAAGTTTATATATTATTATTTTAATTTGTTATTGTATCACTAACATAATAGAAAAATATATTATAAATATTAATACTTTTTTTTTATCATTAATTTAGCCATTAAAAATAAATGATGAAATTACCATAATACCTCAACCACCTAAGATACAAAATTTGTCTATTAAAAGCAGTAGTAGTAATAAACCAGTTTCTGGAAAACAAAGTTTGACTCCGACTACAGCAAAAGCCAAAGTAAGAAAATGTTAAATTCAACGTAATTTTATTGTTATCTTTAAAATAGTGTATTGAATCCTCCAGATTTATATTTTAAATTTTGAGTGAAACGAGGAATGTTTTGTTGTTGTCAAGATGTGTGTTTTTTTTTTGTATGTGTATACATTTCAGAGGATTGCTCTGATTTATACAAATCTGTATCTTTTATGAATGTTTGTAATTTTGTCTAGTTTGTACTTTAGGGAGGTAATTTTTTAATATCTTAATGAATAATGTGTACTTTACCAGGTTCTTATATTTTGTTAGTAATGAATAAATGTTTCATAATTTTTGAAGTATGTTATAAAAATTTGTTCATAATTAGAAATCAAACATTTTTGATTCAAAGTTATAAACGCTTTATTGAGACATTTGATTCTATTGTATCATTCATATTTATAAATTAAACTAATTTTCTCAACCTCTTTCATTCAAAAAGTTATAAAGATCAATAGTGCTAAGTCATCTACTCATTAGACCTAGGGATTTCATAATTTAAAATCAATTTACTCCTATTTTTAATTGCATTTAGTTCAAAAACGATGATAGTAAATAATTTCATTAATATGGAACATATGGATCATTTTTATAATGTAATTTTAAATAAACTTGTAGTTTTGTTTATGTATCTATTAATATCATTAATTTATATACATTTTTGCTTTTAGGTGTAAATGAAAATAGTTATGAAGCAGTTTGACTTTAAGTTTGAAGAACATGGGAGATATCAGGGTTGTTGTCTGCTTACCCAGTTTAGTTAACTCATAATATTTTTGATTTGATGTGTTTATTCTCAGGTCATTAAAATGGCGGATAGTACAAATTTATTTGAATTTCATAATTCGCCAATTTTAATTTATATGAATATGAATATTATTACTGTTGTTTCAAAACTGTATTCTATATTAATCACAACGACAGTGTATAGATCTAAATTTAATTATATTTTACTCAAATTAAATTTATAAATATACAATTTGTTATAAATATTACTTATTAGAAATAATTTTATATTAACGTTATTCCCCAGAATATTATGTAAATCTATATCCATGACTGTAAATAACAATATGTTTATTTTCTCAGTGGAGGTGTATCTATTATTTTTGTATATCAATCAATTACACAAATTTGTTTAAGTTGTTTCTCATCCTTTATTAATTTTATTATTATTATTATTATTTTTTTTTTTACTTTACCCAAAGCACTTGTACTGTTTATATAATATATATATATATATATATATATATATGTATATGTATGTATATATACATCTATGTATATATATTTAGAACCCGTATTAAACACTTAATTCTAACAATTAATTAATAGTTTAGATCAGTGTATATGAGCCAATGCTCTTTGTGTACCATATATTGGATGTACATTAAAAATATAGAATAAGCCTATATTTCTGTACTATTTGTAATTTTATTTTTAATTATTTCTTATACTCATAATAATCAGACTGTGATCTAATAACAAATTTTGTAAGTTATAATTAACTTAAAACATTTTAATTCAAATTAGGGGATTCATATTTTTATCTCCATTAAATGTCTAAAATAGTGTGAAATTGATGTTAGTATTTATTAACGCAATTTAATTGATTTCATAGATTTTTGGCAAAAAAAAAAAAAAATGTATATCAATTATATATATTTTCGAATTCCAAAATTTATACTTTAAATATTACATTATATGTATTTATATTACAATATTAAGATTTGCATTTTTGCTAATAATAAATATAAAAATTAGTCTTACATTTTTAGATTATAAGGAAAAAGAAATTTATAATACTCTTAGATTTGATAAGTATTAACATACAATTTATTAAATAAATAATACGGAGGCACATATTATAACTGACATACAAAGTAGAACGGTTACAGTCTGGTATAAATACAGGTTCTTAATATTTAGTACTATTACATTTATTCTTCAATATTTAAGCATGGCTCATTTTTAATTTATGATAACCATAATTACTTACAATTTTTATTTAAATGTGATGTCTGAACACTTAATCGTAACAAAAAGTGAAGATCCATATGAATGATATTTTAATTGAGCTATGTAAAAAAAAAAGTATAGCTTCAATGATATGTAAATTAACAGGAACTACAACATTCCATTTGAAGCAGCGTAGTTAAAAATTTTACTTTTCATTCGTAAAGTCTGCATACCTAATAAATGAATCAAATTATTTGAATGAGATATCAATAAATTAATGGCTATATGCTTTCATAATTATTGGAAACATGTCAATATTTTAATAATATTTTTATATTATTTTTGTTATTGTGATCAACGTTATACCACAGTTTTAGAAATAGCAACAATTCATTAATTAATCAAAATCAATTGTATTAGATAAATAATTGATGTAATTTTCCCACTAAATACTATATTTCTTGCTATATTATTACCATGTGTATATTTCGTTACATTATTTATGTATGATTAAATAGCTGAATAAATAGGTGAGATGTAAATTTTTTTACAATTATTGGGTCTAAAGATATTTGTACAATAATAGAAAAAAATTTAAAAACCTAATTTAATCTATTTTGTAAAAATTGATTGAATCAAGTCGAAGGTTTAATTTAAATTCATTATGATTTAATTATTTTATAAATTCCAAATTTAGTTTACTTGGCCGTAAACTGTTGCATTGTGTATTAATCACATTACAAACTTGTGCTCAATTATAAATTATTGGCTGTCACATTTGAAATATATGAACATATATATATGGCAAGAAGTGAAAAACTACCCAGCAGTAACAATCTGATATAAATAAATATAAATATTTAAATTAATTTATATTTGGATGTCACTATTTTACAAATGTTTTACATAAGCATTATATATTACTAAATTATATTTCATTTCAATTGTTTTAAAGAAGTTTTAATATTGATAGATTGTTTTGTTAGGATTAAGTTAAAAGGAAATTTTAGAAATAAAACCTCTAAAGAGCGAGAAGATAAATAAATAATTTTTAGAAGATGACTAATTTTAGAAACCTACTGTATATAAGGTTGAACATATATAGGTAGTTGAATATAAAGTATTCTTTGTGTTCAAAACCAGCAATCAAAATGCAAGTTGCGACATGGTTCAACATTTCAAATACAAATATAATTTTTATACTATTATGAGATCCACGTAGTCTTGGTATTTTCAGAATTCATGTATTAGGTTTAGGTTCCATAGAATAATATTACATTTATATTTTATACACTATTATTCTTATTACTTATACCCACGGGCATAATATAAAGTAGTTTTCATTCCATGAGGTTTAATTGTAATATGATAATAATATTAATATTACAAAATAACTGAACAAATTTCAAATTCAGTTTTAGCGGTTTTGGTTATGCGAATTTTTCCATGCTACTTCTTTTACCTCTTTTAACCCTTTTAAGGATTGAATTTTCCAAAATTATTTCTTAACGGATGTTTATCTACTTTGTATGCAACATTTCAACTCGATCCGCCTAGTGTCGTAGTGGATGTCAACTGAGAGTGTGTCACTCAGTCTCGTTTACTTTTTATACATAGAAAATTTGTATTTTTTTAGATTTTCTTTAGGATACACTATAATTTTTATACCACCCCGGTATTATAGCAAATGAAACAAGATCTTATACAAATTGGTTGAATCGTTTTTAATTTTTAGCGAGACTACACACAACAACGTCCGAACAACGGTTCCGACTAGGTAATTTCTTCCATAATTGTTACCTCTATCGGCTCTATTAGATGTTGGTTGTGCTCGTCTACTCTATAAGAAACCTCTGTGAAAAATTTCACAGAAATGTTTTCAGGCCTAGCGGTTTGGGTTCTGCGTTGATCGATGTGCCAAATTTACCCTTACCCTTTTTAACCCTTTCTTAGGAGTTGAATTTTTAAAAATCCTTTCTGCTTGAGTCTTTGCTATATAAAATGAAACTACTGATCAAATTTCATGCTCCTAGTTTAAACAGTTCCGTCTGGGGGAATTTCACCATTTTACTCTTTTTACTCTTTAGTTGTTGAATTTTCAAAAAAAATTTCCTCGCTGATGTCTACGTCGTAATAATTACCAACTAATCTAACCTTTCGAATTATTGACATAATCGGGAAAAAGACGAACAATTGAAAATGAACCGTTTTTTTCATACAGTATTAATAAATTTATAATCATTGCTTTTACTAAAGATGTGTAAACTAATTTATATTTTTAGTTTTGATTTTTAATTACCTATTAATACAGATACAGAATAAAGGTCTTTAAATTTATAATTTAATATGTTTACTTCAACAGTCAACATTTTTTTTTGAAATTTAAATTTATTGGGAAGGGGACATTGTACTAGGGACTATTCAGTAATGAATAATACTGTAATGATTTTGACATGGTGGGCGGGTTTATTTTATAATACTAATAACTTTTTTTTTCTCGGTTAATTTTGAAATAAATTGAATAGCTCTATGTCCCACGTCCCAATCCATTTGATTACCACTGTTGCACTGTTGGAGTAATAATTGTGATGTCGAAATGTCGAATAAAATATTTTTATTTTTATAGACTTATAGTTTTTATAGTAAGGTTAAATTCTTGCGTTATTAGAGTAATATTGATCAGTACGAGAAAAATACGAGTTATAAATAATCCGATTTTTCTTATTTATTAATAAATAAAATGTTAGTCTTAGTAATTAAAATTTATTATTTAATATAGCAACATAGCGTTCTCATTATTTTGGAAGCATGTTATAGAATTATCAGAAGTATATTAGGACGGGTTATCATTAAAATCTGTTTTTTAAATGTATCACTGTGTGACAACAATCAACTGTATAAAATATAAATGTACATAGTACGAGTTAAGAATTTAAATATTCAAGATTATTATTATTCTTTAATTATTTTAAATCATGATGGATAAAAATTAAGAATAATTTAATAATATAAATTATTTTCAATTATAATAATTGTTATCGGCTATCCCTATAATCACTAATCAGCATTGTATTATCACCAAACATTTTGACATGTGGTTGACAAACAAACTCCGGCTAAATCGTCGCTATGATCATACTTGTCGTACAAAAACAAACACAATCCGCCATTTTGTATATGTATCGTACATGACTACATGAGACGGCGTTGTGTTCTATTAAGAAATAAGGTGTGAGATTACCAATCCCCAAATTCAATACGCGGTTACATCAAAATATAATTGAAAATTGAATATTCATATAAAATAATGCGTTAACTATTAATGCTGACTAATATTCTCAATACTTCGTGGATATTATCGAATCGTCAAGCTGTCGACCAACACAGTTTCAGAAATGGCGTTGAGCACCAGCCAACCGGTACAAAATAATGTACAATCATCCCCGGGCACTGGGTGGCCCAGGCGCACCGCACCAGTGAAGTCATCAACATGCCCATCGTTAAACAGACATATTAATTTGTAAGTATTCGTTATACCTTATACATCTAAAAATTATAAATACCTAACTGAAAAACGAAATTGACAAATTTAGTATATCAAATAATTCAAATTAGTTTTAATTATAGACCATTATAGTTTGTACCATTGTCCATTACTATTTTACATGTATTATTATACGTTTTAATATCGGTAGTAGAATTGTCCCATCAAACATTCAAACATAATTTTCGTCCACTGCTTGTTCAATAATGGCTTTTACAAGAAAATTGATCAAGTTTTTAGTTCATTTCATAAATATGCTCTGTAAAAGTAGTATTTTAGTAACTTGTACATAAATATTGTAATATATTGAAAGGTATAGGAAATAACTTGTTTGGTATATCCATACCTAAATGATGTTATAACAATATATTTGATGAACTGTATTTCATATAAAACTATAGAAAGTGAACATTAGCAGATATCTTCTCAGACATTAAAATGAAATATTAGTTGTTAAGACCCAGTATTTATTTCTATCCAAATACTTGATATATATATTTTTTTAAAGGCTATTAAAATAATTCATTATTTACGTGTTTTAAGTATTTATAATGACTTAGGTATAAAATATTAATCAATTTATTGATTAAGAACTTATGTATACAATTGTTAAATTGTATACATTTCTTCTTAAAAAATTGATTTTTATCCAAACCTTGTTGTTTTTTTTTCTTTTAAAATAATATGATTTTATTTTGAAAATATTACAATCTATACAGGGGTGTACAATAAATAATAATTATGGTGAAAAGAAAGAATACTATGAACTGATGATAACATGGTAGGAAATCTCTCATTAGAGACACTTAGTGGCTTATCAGTAACATTTACAGTTTATTTAATTTAAACAATTTATAAAAATTTTAAGTCGCGGCACCAATTCCGCTTCAGTCTTCTAGTTGGGTTTCCGGGTAGTGCTGGTTGGGGTTGGATTGAAGTTTTGCATGGAAGCGTTTGTAGTATATGGTAGCAGTTTCGTTGACAGAGCAGATTCTTAGGTCAGAGTTCATTGCATTGTTGGAGATATACCAGGGTGCTCTAGTTATTATACGACAGCAGATATTCTGGAAGGCTTGGATAGTTCTCTTATTTGATTTTTTAGCAGAACCCCAGATTACTACCCCGTACATCCAGAGTGATTGTAGAAGAGTTTTATAAAGTATGAGTTTGAGGAGTAATGTTAGATTTGAGCGTAGAAATGGCCTTAGTAGATAAAGTTTTGAGTTTAACTTTTTGCGTTTGTCTTTTAGATGAGATGACCATGTTAGACGTCTGTCGAATATTAATCCGAGGTATTTCACTTCATTTGAGTGAGGAATGATAGTGTTATTCGTTGATATAGGAGGGCAGTTATGGGGCCAACCTTGTTGCTAAAAACAAAATATAACCTTCATTTATTTATTTAAAACAAATTAAATACCTACCTACCTATTACATATGTATTATTTTTTTGAATTTATTGTATGTTACTATTACATATTGCAGTTATTATATTATGAAAAATAATGTTCTGGTAGTATAGAATAGCTATATGATTATGATTGAACTTGGTGATTCTTAAGTGTTATGTAATCTTTTTGAATGTCAGGTCATGGAGCTCTTGCTAGGTAGATGACTTTTGGTAAACAAATCTACATTCTCATCATTAGTATGGAAATAATCTGTTGTTACCAAAGTAAAATACTGCCTACCGGCTGTTCAAACAAGCTTGATACGAGTATCACATTTTCTATTAAAAGAAATACAATAAACAAAATATCAGTTACACTAATTTGATTTGATTACATTTCTAATGAACATACCTAATGCTCTAATATTATTTTTGTTTCAGGTATCCTCTTTCAAATTATAAATTTGGTACAAAAGAACCTTTATTTGAAAAAGATCCATCCGTACCAGCTAGGTTTCAACGAATGCGTGATGAATTTGAAAAAATTGGTATGCGTCGTAGTGTAGAAGGAGTCTTGATTGTTCATAAGCACGGGTTACCGCATGTATTACTGTTGCAATTAGGCACAACATTTTTTAAACTGTAAGTTAAAATGAATTGATTGTATTTTAAATGTATAACTCATTAGTAGTCTGGTTGTTTATGATTACAGATTCTGTATATGATATTTCGTAAGACTATATATAGGTTTTTTTATCAGGGAGGAGGATAAGAAAATGTATTTAAAACAATATGTAATAAATTCAACACATAAGAATATTATTAAATTTATTAAAATATTTAATCCCAAAGTTATACGTAACAATTTTTTTTTTTTTACTTTTGAGCCAGTACATTAATAATTTCTTTAAGACCAATAGTTGGACTCTTCTATAGATGCTAGTAATGCCAATTTAACAATTTTGATCCTAGAGAACTTAAAAGAGGTTCATTGGAACCACCTAGCGATTTCAGATGTGATAGATATGTTATTTTTTAAATTCAAAAACCTTCAAACTTATACCATTTTATGATTTGAACTATAATTAGATTGGAAATTATTTTTTTAGACCAGGTGGAGAACTAAACCCAGCAGAAGATGAAGTTGAAGGACTCAAAAGATTACTAACTGAAGTAACTATATTGCTTATTATGACTATATTATGTATTAAACTTATTTATACTTAAAATTAATTTAAAATATTGTTTCTATTTATATTGTTAATTTTATTTTGTTTAGACTCTAGGTAGACAAGATGGTGTTCAACCAGAATGGACTGTTGAAGATACAATTGGAAATTGGTGGAGACCTAACTTTGAACCTCCAACATATCCATATATACCACCACACATAACTAAACCTAAGGAGCATAAAAGACTTTTCTTAGTTCAGCTACCCGATAAAGGTAAGATAAAATATTAGTGAATCAAAACTTCAATATTTGTGAGTATAAGTATAGTCAGTTTTATTTTATTAATTAGTATTTCTAAGGCTAAAATAATTAAAAGGTTTTTATTTTCCCTAAAGGTTTTATTTCTAAATTTATTATTTTTTTGTTTTGGGTCATAATTAGCAACATGCTCTCAAATTTATGCATTTGTTATTTATAACTTACGTGTATGTTACATCACCTAAGATGTGTGTTAAATTACATTATATTATTTTATATTTCACAGTTTGCAATGGCAACATGATTTGCTGGTTCAGAAAGGATCATCCTGGTTGATTGTAAAACTTCACATACAAGACATGTATTTTTTTTTAAAAATGGTCTAGGGAAAATTCATGATAGGTGTTCCTTATAAGATTATTGTTCTAATCACCGTGGTGTAGTTAACAACTGATTTTGATTAAACAATATGGAATTAATGGGTTTTATTAATTTTAAGACCATAGTAAAAGAACAATTACAGTTTCTGATTGAGATATATGCACTGTACATATATTTTCTATTATAACTGTATATATTATTTAAATACTTAAACATTTTTAAGACAATCCTTAAATTCTCAAGGATATAAATATTTTTTTTTGAAATACAGGGTATCATAAATCATTAAATTTTCAAGTAAACTGTTTTTTTATTTGTATTTGTATGCATTTAAAGTATAAAAGCAACCTATGCTTATAAATTAAAACCAAAGAAAAAAAATATTATATTTTTGTATATAAAATTATATACAATGTATTATTTGAAATGTATACTCAATTTCTTCAAAAATCTAAGGTTTTTTGAATTAAAAGTGAAGGAATATTTTGTTTAATTATCATCAATTACTATAAATATTCTGTGTTTGACACCCTGTAAATTTTTTTTTTTTTATACAAATTTAATTGTTGGTGGGTTGACGTGGATGGAGAATTTATTTACATTCTCATGGTTATATTCTTATTATAAACATTAGCAATGAAAGTTTTAAATTTCTGAAATCTTTTAAAATCTTTAGATCTCTAAGAGATTGTGACATACTGATTTATTGTTTTTGTTTATTATTTGTAAGATAAATTATATATATTTATTTATTTACTTAATTGCTAACTATTAAAATTAATTTTTTCATTATCTACATTTATATTGAATATATAACTTCAAAGCTACAAGGTGGTTTGATAATTTGATATAATTACAATGATTTAATATCAATCCTAATAATTATCTTGAACCTATAATTTTTATTATTTAAAACAGACAATTAATAAGACTAGTTAAAATAAACATAAACAGTAAGTATAAGTATGCCACATCTTTGTATGTATAGATTGAATATCCCGTTTAGAATATTAAGAAAGCATGTTATTAGATTCTGATGAAAAACAATACTAACAATTTTATATGATTATTGTGTATTTCGTTTTGACGTTTTGTTTTAGTAGTTAACTTATTACTTTTGTTTCGATTATAAAACTATTTATATAATGTTCTAATATCCCTTTATGAACTATATGTTAAAATGGTTAATAATTAATAAGTAAAGAGTAGTGTAATATGTATTAATTATTAAAACAAAAATTAATATGTATTGATATTGATGTACTAATAATTAATTGGGATTTTTTCGTCATTAAATTATTTTAAAATATCTATTATGTATTTAACATTTGTAATGTTTTAAATAAAATTATTACATTTAAGATTTTTTACCAAATTAAATTTATTTTTCAATTAAAATGAAAAAGTATTTTTCCTAAATCATATATGGACGTAACTTATTAATAATATCAAAGCATTTATATTTTTACCTAGCCATTGTGGGCATATATGTTTGTTAAAAAATGTCATAAGCAAGTATATTAAATTTAGTAATTTGGTTGGCAATTAAAATAATGTATAATTTCCAATGTTATATTATTTTTAAGAATTTCATTTTATTTTTTCGAAAAATTCCAATTTTACATACAATTTAAGATCTGTTGTACAAAGCTGTTTCAATATTCATTAATTACCCTTAACGTTATTATGTATTCTGCTTACAACTGTTTTTAAACAGACATTAAAAATGATTGTATATTATTTTATTTAGGAATAATTTGTTAATTTATATTAAAGTGTACTGTTCTTTGTATTGAAATTGATTTATGTGTTTGTAAATTCAATGAAATTACCTAATAAAATTTTCAGTTTTTAAATTATGTGAAAATTTAATTGTTCTTTAGCATTGTTTGCCGTACCGAAAAATTACAAATTGGTGGCGGCCCCTTTGTTTGAGCTGTTTGATAACTCGCAAGGATATGGATCTATTATTTCCTCATTGCCTCAAGCTCTTGGAAGGTAAAATGTTTGTTTAAAATTTACAAATTTTTATTACAACTTGTGTATATTTTTGCAGATTCAACTTCATTTATATGTAATTTAGAACTTAGCTGTAGGATATTTTAAACATTTGCTGCCCATCAACCGTTTGTTGAACAGATTTTTCTCCGATTTAATGTAATTGTAAAGTAGATTAATTTTGAGTAAATTGTATAGAATTGAGAAATTGTCTGACCATTTGAAACTAATACATACTATCGTCACCATATTATAAATTATTATGATTTTCATATATATATATATATATATACATCTTATGTTTTAAATTATTGTTGTGGGTCTGTAAGTGATTTATAACATTTTAATTTTTGTAAATTACCTATCTACTCATTATTTACAGTTAGCTACTGTATGCGAGTATTAATTAAAAAATATCTTCATTTTATTTTCATTATCGTTGGTTTGATAATATCTTCAATTAGATTTTCTGTACTGTTAAATATTTTCCAGTACTTTTAATTCATTTAATAGTATTATACCTCAAAAATGATAAATGGAATATTTATAAATAGACTAGAAAATAATTGTTTTTTTTTCTATTTTCTACATTAGTATGTGTAAAGCTAATATTTCTATTAATCTTACGGTTTCCAATTTTGTAATTAATTTTTTGTGATTAAATGCCTTTTTTGACAAATTTATTTGTTGTTTGAAATCATATTAGGACTTCTAATTAAAACTTTTAGTTCCTACTTTTCTCAATAACAAGTACAAATAATAGTAATAATAATGATTGTAACTAAAACTTTTTATTAAATTATAACTTATTTTCACATTAGTTTAATATACCTTTCAGTTTTCTGAACTCCCTATTTAAATAATTAGTGATGGAAAAATATTTCTATGGCTATTACTAATTAGTAAAATTGTTACCTTTCAAATATTCAATTGCAATAAAAAATGTTTCGAATCATAATTGGTTTTATTACTTAAAACAGTGATAACAAACCAACATAGTACTAATTCTATTTTTTCAAATGAAGTATATTCAGTTATAACACATTATTATAAAGTATATATTATTATTTACTACAGAAAATTGTATAGTTTTAAAACAATATTAATACAAATTGTTAACCAATATGGACGTATACAAATCTCGTTACACTGATGATTTAAATTTTAAACTGATTAATAATTTTAATATTATAATAATATGACCAAGTAAAGAATTTATTAAAATAACTTGCCATATTTTTCATACAATTTGTTGGCAGTTTTTCTACCAAAAATAGAATTTTAATACCCAACACCTCATTGTCATGACTTCATGAGTGTAACGAAATTTATATTTACCAATAAAATACAATAATTTCCAATTAAAATTAGTTAATAATCTTTACATACAATCTTTTTTTTCATATTTTACATAAAAAACTAATGAACATTTAAATTTCTATTGTACTTGTTCACAGTCTCGTACTTAGTTTATCTAAAGGAATATTTAAAATGTATTAACATTGATTATAGATTTACCATCTGTAATTAATGGTAATAATTATTATACTCAATACAATTGATGTTTAACTGTATATAAATAATAAATATAAATGTTTGTTTAAGTTGCAACTTTCCCAATCATAACAAATGGATAAGATTTTAAATTTATAACTAATAACTATTTTCTATTAGGTCAAAAATACAAAACAATTTTTAAACAATATCTAAGTGTAAAAGGTGTTGGAACATTATGTATAAATTTATAATAATGCAAAAGTAGTTAATATAAAAATAATATATAATTATGAAGATAATAGCTTTGTTTTCCTTTCTAATACTTTTATACATAGATTATCAATCTTATCTAGTAGTTCTAGTTAAATTACAATTTGTTCATTAGTGCATAATATAAAGTCGGAATGATATAAGTCTTAATATAGAGAGCATTCAGTTACATAGTAGTCAGCAGCCTATTAAATATTTTATATCTGACAAATTTAATTTAATTTAATTTAAAATACACAATACAATTAATCGTTAGTAATGAGTTCATCTTAAAAAAATTTAATCAAACCATTTTATGACAACATCCATTAATAAATTAGTAAAACAATATTCTTACTTTAATACTGATATAAATTATTGGATACTGTACTTACAATTTTTTTAGCATGAAATTTATTGTGTACTATGAATTTTGAATTCAATTAAATGACACATTTTTACATTTATATAAATGTAAAATACATAATATGCGCTTAAAGTTATACTCTTAAAACATTTATAAACTTACATTTTGCTAAACAAAGTGATAACTGTAACAGTTATATTATATTATATTCTATGCACCATTTTTAGGTAATTATAAATTGGAATACAATAAGGGTTATATTATTTATACATAAAAATAAAACAATTGTTGAGTATACTTATTAAGAAAATGAATAATTCAAACAATTAAAATACAACATTGTCAGTTATTGCAATTAGAATACAGAATATTTCAGAGTTGAATTACTGTACACACATGCCTATTAAGTTTTAATAAAAAAAAAAAATACATCACATATTAAGATAGGCACTCATGTTTTATTTAAAATTAAATAAAGATATTAAATGGTATAAAGTACATATAGATATAATGTAATATATTAGGAATTCTGTCTTTTTATACTTATAGAATATTATTAAAATCCTAAAATAAATTAACAGCTATTAATAAAGATGCTGCACCAAATCAATATTTAGTAATTTATATTTAATGACTTGTTGGAATACAATATACTTAATTATTACATGATATTTTCACTTATAACTTTAAAACTAGAACTAATTTAAGAATGTGTGAGGGAGTGTTATTTTGCTTATCTCGATAAAAAAAAAAAATTGTATACTATAAACAATATAAAAATTATAAACTAATTTACATGGAAAGTAGTACTGCTGGTAGTAACTGAGTAGATACTAACCATATTCAATCACAGCCAAATTAGTATGTCTCTAATATATATTCTAATGCAATTATTATTAGTTTATAGTAGACACCACTTTAAACATACCGTCTTTTTCTACGGTAGGGGTAGCTATTTCGTCCACCACCTGTATTGTTGTTATTTTGTTCGAAATAGAAGTAGGTGATTTTTTTGTAGGAGTATCGTATGGCACATAAATACGAAGAACATCAGGTTGTGGGCTAACACATGTAACATCCGATCCAGCATCATCATTTTGTATACTTTGTGGAGATATAGTTGTAGTGGCTGCTGAAGTTACACTAGTATCTAATAGTGAACGCCTAGATCCATCTCCAACAATTGAACTTACGTCATCCATACTATTTTTACCATTAGTGGTTATTGAACCTAGAAAATGAGAACATCAACAATTAATTATAGTGTAAATATAAATTTAAAAAACTGTCAACAATTAATAATATCGAAAAATAATTTATTTGTTAGTCATTAATAAAATTTTTTTTAATCATTTTTATTGGTAAAAACATACAGTATTTAGTTAGTAATTTAGAATAGAACAAATTCAAAAACAGATTTTTTAATTTGTGTTCTTACCTTGTACAAGAATAATGAGATAACCAAAATTAACAATCAGTTTTTACAATAACAATTTCTACATGTGACTCATATTACATTTTTTTTCACATATAACGTGACTACACCTGGCAAAAATCTACTAATTAATATAATTTATATAATAGTTTAATTTCTTCAGAAGTATATATAAAACAATTGTTGTGTATACAATAAAAATAAAATTATGTCAATTTGTATTGGAAGCAAACAAAACTTATCTGTGCTTATACTTTGAAACAATACAAATTAGTCTACATTTCTGTTATGATTGAATAGTACACAACATGTTACATTTTAAATAACAAACAATTTAAAAATAATATTTTATTCATAAAATACATAATATCATTGGAAAAGAAAATTTAAAGTAATGTTTTATTTATAGGTGTACAGGGAATAGGTATATACCAAAGAACCTACATAATAAGCATAGAAAACTTATTTGTTGAATAATTCCACTCAATTAAAAACCAATAACAATATTTGTTTTCACGAAAAAATGACTCATTCATTTCATTTTCATTATGGACATATTTTAATTTATAGCATAACAATACTACTTTAAGATAACTGTTAAACATGATTTTCAAACATATTAATTGTAAAAAAAAACAATTAAGCTTCTGAGCATTATTCAGATTACTAGACGTAAATGCAATTGGATTGAATAAGGCTACAAAATATCGTATACAAAATTTATTTTAATATAAAGTATAATAATTTTAAACTAAATATAACAATAACTATAGGTAATATTTAACAAAATATGTATAATTTTCAAAAAAATAATGATAAAAAAATAATTTAAAAATGTCTACAAATAAATAACTATCACAACATATTGATGCCATTTTAAATAGATGAATTAAATATTAGCAAGGCAGTAGTTTTTTTCAAAGGTTTTATTATTAAGGTAATAATAAATGCATAAATTATATTAAGATTGTATTTTAAAATGAAATAAAAGACTAGTTTCTATAGCCACCATAGTTTAATTATATCATCGGGAATGTGTTCACAATCTAGTCCACTCACCTTGGCATTGAGAATCCTGATCAGGTGAACTATTAATTTGGTCATTATTTATGGGCTTTTTATTTTTTTCCACTCCGTTGGTTTGAGGCTAAAATAAAATAATTGATTTAGGTGTACATATTTAAACTTGAAAAGCCAGCAGTATTAATATTATGATAAAATATAGAAAGTTCATCTTTGAAATTTCATTAAATATATTTTAGAAAAGAAATTAATTTTATTTACGATTTAATCGTAACTACAAATTACATTAAATTTGTACTAAATTTTACTTCTTTCTGCAAACTCAAAAATCAAAATATATAAGTAATATATAATTTATGTTATTATTCAAGTAATATTTAATATTAATCATCCCATAAAAATGTGTTTTAAATTAAATTAATGTCATTTATTGGCAAATTTGCAACAGTGGTGAAAAACTATAATGATTTTTAATTTAAAGATAACTAACTGTACTGCTTATATTTTTCTAAGTATAATACAATATTGATAAAATTAATATTATAAAATTATTTTCTTATTGATTTAACAATAAATTGCTATCTAAATTACCTTCCTAATAGGTATATCATCAGGATTGAATATTCCTAGTTCCCTTTTCAACTGTTCATTTGGAGAAGACGGTCCAGCATTTTCAAGTTTATTTTTTTTCAATTCAATAAGACATTCTTGTAGTTTCTCAATAGTATGATCTGCTGAATGTTGATAATTTTGTTCCAATTTCACCTAAAGAATAATATTTGACAACTTTTGTTAAAAAAAGATAATTAATAATTATCTAATACTACAGGATTGGTATACTATTGATAATTATGAATAAAATAGCATTGTTATGCATTAATATTAATATTAAAATTAAAATTAGTATTAGATATCTGAACTATAAAATAGTATACATATTTTTTAATTAAAGATATTTTCTATAAAAATAGAATAATTGATTAGTCACTAGCCAGTATATTAATATAATAATTATAAACTGATTTAACAGAATTACTTGATTAAATCAAAGAAAAATTGCTGGTAAGTATAAAAGTTTACACTGTTAAAATAAAAACAATTACATATTTTGTTATACTAGTTTATACTTGTTAAGAGTTTTAATAATTTGATAGTTATGAAAATATTATAGATCAAACATGATTTACAGCACATTTGTAACTTACTTGTAAAAAATTAAGTATATCATCCATTCCTAAAGCATATAGCTGTTTACGATGCAGTTTTAATAAGCAATAGGCCATGGCAGACAATATTTTGTCTCCTTCTAACAAAAATATATCCCATACTCTCAGAGTTAATTTAAATGGAATCTAAACATTAAAAGGAGTACATGATTAATTATTTATATAAATAGCAACAATATTACAAATTATAAACTTACTCGATCTAAAAAACATTGGAAAAACCATTTTAGAGTGTATAATCCAGTTTCAACTCCATTTCTATCCAAATGTCTTTTCAATTTTGGTAATAGTTTATTCATTACTTTATCATGATGATCTTGAAATCTTATTAATTTAGGAAAACCCGGTATAAAAAAACCTTTTAATTGAAAAGTTACAGTGTAAGTAGATATTCTTATAAAAAGGTGTAGTTATAGGTTAAAACAAATCATACTTCAAAAACGAAATTTACTCATTAAAAAATTAGAACAAGTTAAAAAAAAATTTAAAATGTATCTAGTTATCATAATTTAACTTACCATGCATATTATACTTGCTATCAGAAATCAGACTAGATAAAGCCCAGAAAGCTTCGTCTTCAGTTAAATACATTAATAACAAAGCAGCGATTTGTGACATGCCCTGGGTATAACCTATATCTAAATTATAAATACTATAGGCTGATAGTATATTGAATAGTTCCCGTTGTTTAAGATTGTAGCGTTTACGAAAATTGATGTGTTCTCGGTATGTGCGATTTACATCTAGGTCAATTTGTCTGACATCAGGTGAATGCTCCCATGCTAGTTCACACATGTGCTAAGTAATACATAATTAATAAAAATACAATTTAATTATTAATAATGTATTTATATTAAAAGAATAAAAACATAAAATTAATAACTAATATTGTTTTAAGTGACTTAACTACAGATAATCTTATTCCACATGAAAACATATAGAAGTATTAGAGCTAATTTCATTCAACATTTCATCTTTTTAATATATTATTTCTATTGTGAGTATTAATCATTTTATTGTCCGCAATAATAAATAATATTTTTCAAGCATATATAGGTATAAAATTTGATAAAAATTAATGTTAATATATAATTGAAACAAAAATTAGAAAAAGTTACTATGAAAATTTGTCCAGATTTTGCAAAAAAATTTAATAGTTAGTGATTAATAAACTAAAAATGTTAATAGATGACCTAAAATAGAATTTTGTTAAAAAAAAAAAATATCTTACAAATAAATAACAAAATAAAGAAAGTAAATATACTTTAACTAATTTGATGGGACTAATATAAATATAGATTACAATAAATAGTGTGACATATAATTATTAAATAAATAATAATTACTTTGTATTTATTTTTCTGATCATCAGTAAGTTGATCAACACGTAATAGTTTTGCCCACACCTTACCACGCAAAGAATTTGGAATGCCTTTGTATACACGTTTTTTGAGCTTTTCTGAAGACACACTGTCCCAGTTGCAAATCATTTTAAGCCATTTCTGTTCTCTGATCCTTTCGATTTTTATTTCTTGAGGATCTTCTTTTTTCAATTTAGTCACATCACTGAAACCAACAAATTGTAGAAACATAAATTTAAAATTACTAATTTACATTGAAAGGGAAAATAGAATGATCACTCACCATATGAAACCAAATCTGTCAAGTTTGTGGTAATCATTGAAAGCAGGATCATCAACAGGATCTATAATAGTTCCATCTCCTGGCCCATTCCTGTACAAATCAACTATTCTTTCTCTCTCCTCGTAAACCTTATCGGCTATCTCGTCCTCATTCATCACACTGAAAAATGTTTCTCATGGCCGTTTTGCACTGTTCGACTACTATCGTCCTCGGGATTTTGATTCTGTACAACAAAAACAACACGGTTGTATTTACCGATAAACATTTCTCCCGCGCAGCAATAAAGTTGGCACATAAATGTTCAGGCACGTTTAAATAATAATTGATTAGGATGTACCTAAAAACTTATTGCAAATGTCAACGTTTCGGTATGTAGGCCATCATGTATCCGCCGAAAAATAAGTCTGAAATTAGAGAACGACGGGGAAACGACGATTAGCAAGCAGCATTAACCGAACGTTACACTCAACTACTCAAGTGTCGACCGCGATACCTACCGTACTAATTAAATTTTTTAACCAACTATTCTCAGTTCTCGTATGTAAGGTGTGTGTATGTGTGTGTATGTGTGTGTGTAAATTGAGTAAAAATATATGATAATATAATATTAATATCAGTATAATAATGATAGCTAAATTATAATTACAATAATAGTAATAATATTTTATTGTGATTTGTAAATTAATTGTAATGTACGTATATAATATATTATAAATATTATGTACGATCTTGTTCAGTTTATTTTGTTTACCAAATAACCGAAAAACCGGCTCTACGTTCATTTTTGTACAACACTGAACACACGATGATTTCGTTACCAACTGCTGATCGCCGAATACTGATATTATTATTGATAAATTATATTACAAAATACGTACACAAAAGCAGGAGAAATACCGCCGAAACGCCGACACCGACGATCAAAGACAATAAAAGACGTACACCCCTCGAAAAAAAAAAAACCACGTTCAGCAATCGCTACCGGAATTAACAAGGTAAATCAAATTTCTGTTATATGCCTATGCGCTGGAGCACCCGGCTTTTAAGTTTCTTGTACTATGTAGGTGTACATTGGACATGTTTATTGTTTAGTCGTTGTCCAGTCACTGTACCTGCCTTGTCGACGCTTTTTATCTCATAATTTAATTGTTATTAACATCGAATCGGTATTTCCTATATATTTATGTCCTCGATTTACGTTAGTTAAAGCATTTGTAGTAGTACACTTCTTGAAGTACTTGTAAATTGTCATATTATTTATTTAGTATTTTCTGTTAAACGTTTCGTCGAAGACTCCTCACATTTCAACGGTATCTGTTTCGCGGAATAATGAATTGCAGTCAAAAATCGTATTTTGGAGCAGCATTGTTGAATTTACACAGCGGTTACACAGATTCACTGCCCGGCAGAGAAGAACAAATCAAACGTTTACAATCTTTCTTGGAAAAACACACCCAGGACCATGTTTCTGCTTCCATGTATGTATCTGGACCCCCGGGTACCGGAAAGACAGTCTCATTGCACTCAATATTTCTTAGTGATCTTGTCACTAAAAATTTTACTGTAGTGTATGTGAACTGTAGTATGATTAAATCAGCTAATCGTGTTTATGCCAGGATTGCAGAAATATTAAAACTCGGTTGCAGTGTTCAGAGAGAATGCATATTAGCTATTGAACAATATTTAAAAATGAAGCACAAATCTGTTCTTTTAGTTTTGGACGAAATTGATCAATTGACTTCAAAAAATCAATCTATATTATATCAATTATTCGAGTGGCCAACTATTCCTAGATCAAAAGTGGTTGTTATTGGTATTGCTAATTCATTAGATCTAACTGATCGACTTTTACCAATGTTAAAAACTAAAATTTCATTACAACCACAATTACTCAATTTTCCACCTTACACAAAAACAGAATTAATTAATATTGTAACCCATAGATTAGAAAATGCAGGAGTTGCACAAGTGTTTCCTGCCAATGCTATTCAGTTGTTGGCTGCAAAAATTGCTTCTTTTCGTGGTGATGTTCGTTATGCTTTAGATGTTACTAGACAAGTTATAGAAATAGCAGATGAAAAACCTGATAAAAAAATAGAATTAAATGATGTGATAGCTGTGTTGAATAATGTGTATTCTACGTCGGGAGCGCTTGATAATAATGATGACAATTCTGAGAAGTTACCTTTGCAACAAGAATTAGTGGTATGTGCATTATTACTTATGTTATCTTCTAGTAAGAGAAGTCAAGTTATTACTATTGGAAGACTATTTGATGCATTCAAAACAATTTGTACAAAAAGAAATATTCAAGTCAAAGATCTTAGTGAATTTATTACTATGTGTTCGTTAATAGAAACTAGAGGAATTATAAAGATACAAGGCCAGAGTATAAATAGATTATCTAAAGTAATATTACTTTGGGATAAAAATGAAGTGGATGATGTATTACATGACAAACAGCTTTTGGTTGATATTTTAAATGATAAATATATTATGATGTAATAAGTTATTACAATTTAATTTTATTTACTCATTTTGTTGCACTTAGTTTAACATTATATAAAGTGTCATAATACATATTTTTAGTATTTATACTGGAACAATACAACCTTTCATTTCTTTACAATAGATAAATATTGAACAATTACAAATATTATAAACTGTGATTGTATAGTTAAATAGCTGTATATTTTTACATAAAATGTAAGTTTTATTTTCTATTTAGTATAAATTAATTTTTTCATTACTTATTATTTTTTACTTGTATTCTAGTTCCTAGTCTTAATTATTCAGCATGTTTTAAGGCTTGTTTACATTTATGTTAAAAACTAGTTACAGTACAAAAATCACTAAATTTTATTTCCAAGTATTTTAAATTTGTTAAGTGATATTTATGGTACTATACATATTATGTATACAAAATTATTTTAGAAATAAATTCAATTTATAGCCAATATTTCCAATAACTTTGGTATTATTATTTTTTATTTTATTTACTAGGGTAACATTTAAATTCTGAAAATGGCTACTTATTCGTATACTACGAATATTTCTATTTAATTTTATAAAATATCAACTAAATATTTTTTATGATGATATGTTTCGAAATGAAAGAAATGATGCTTTAGGCCAGTTGTCGGCAACCGCGTTTCTGACCATGTGGGCCATATTATTTTTCAAATGTTCCTCAAAGGCCATGTTAATAAAAAAAAAAAATATGAAATAATATTAATAATTGTTTTGTTATTAAAATTGATTATTTTGCATGGAATATATGAGTATAAAACAGTACAAATTTTATTGGAAAAATTGCTTTAAAAAAAAAAAATTTAATTGAACAAAAAATTGTTAATTTGTAAATTAATGCGACTTGTGCCTGCAATTTACTACTTAATTTTTCGATATCGGCTTGCAAACTTGTCGTTGAAACTTGTAATATAGCGTGCAAATATTTATCACTAAGACGTGAAGCGTGCTTATTTTTTCTATACTTGATATCTGTTCACATATATATGTACTTGTAAAAGACACTACAAGTTTTTATGCAAATTTTCTGATTCCCGGGAATGAAGATCTTGGGATATAACTATAAAATTGAAACAAATTATTACTTTTCAAAAAAAATTTTTTAGAACCTCGTCATTTTGAAATGCTGACTTCCATTTGTAAATTTTTCTTTAAATAATTTACGTCCAAAATATTATTGGATAAAAATAAAACAAGAAAATTAAACATTTTGTATAATATATATTTTCCTTAAAAATTGTGAATTCAACAGAGTTTGAATATGTCTTATTTATTTATTTATATAACCATCAAATTCAAATTACAAATATGAATTTACTTTGCTGCATGTATAAATGTATATGTATATTATACAGAAATTGTTAGACATCTCTGTGTTATAGTATGAAACAATAAAATATTTTTAAATATTGTACATAGTTCATATATTTGGTTTAACAAGAGTGCATTTATGACATTTCAACCAACTGTCTACTTCTTTATTTTTTGTTATGTTTCTGTTACCTCATTCGTATTGCAGTTCTATTATCTCATTGCACCCAGTATATGTCCTTTCATTCTGTAAGTTAGGTATTTTTCATAGTGGACAAGAAACCATGATTAAAATAGTATAGAAAGTAATAAAATAACACTTAAATACTATTACTTGGTATTTTATAATTTTAAGAATAGGTTTTAAATTATATTAATTTATTTTATAATTAGACATACAATTAATAATTTTTCTATATAAATGGTTTTTTTTTTTTTAGCAAAATGACGTTATACAAGCGATATGTATCTCCAGTTAGCCCAGCAGTTTATCCACATCTCACTTTATTATTGCTCAGCATAGGTGTGTTTTTCACCGCTTGGTTTTTTGTCTACGAAGTGACTGGTACAAAGTATACCAGAAATTTGAAAAAAGAACTGACCATATCTTTTGTTGCAGCCTTATTTACTGGTTTTGGTCTACTGTTCCTATTACTATGGGTTGGAATATATGTATAATACGTTATTATTATTATTTTTTTTTTTCAAAAATCATTAATTAAAGACATTTCATAAAAAATTTGCATAAATAAATAACTTTATTTGGCATTTATAAATTGTATTATACTTATTAAAATATTATTTACACCAGTCATTAATTGAAACTACTTTTTACAAATATTACATAAATTTATTTGTAGAAGATTTAGTACATTGTATACATACCAAACATTTTGTTTACAAGTGTGTATTATTTATTTTAAATAAAAATTTAAAAAAAAAAAATTCCAACATAAATGTTAAATATATTTCTTTATATTAAGTATTTTATATTTTTCAATAATCATGCCGAATTTATAATTTATTTTATATACATAATCCATAAATTTAGTTAAAATATATAAACAGTTGTTATAAATTATATTTTATTTTATAATATTTTGATTTAAAGCATTATCTAATAACTAGAGCTCTGATGTTTATGACTGCATATAGCATATTGTTATAGCGATTCTAGATTTTTGTTCAAAGTATGATATAAATCCAATTAATGAAGTTCAGATTGCAAATAAACAAACTTATTTTGCATTTAATTGCATATTTAACATTTTAGGCATATAAATTCATATATTGATTATTTCTAAATTTAGTAGCATATTCATATCAATTTTCATCAACCATAGTTTCCAATGATTGACAAACTTATTTTGTCTGTCATAAAAGTATTTCTTGAATGCCAAGCATGAATACAATTATTTAAAGCTGAAGCACCAGAACTAAGTTTGCCTTCAGAATCATGTGATTAATGGGTGAGTGTGGAGTTAAAGGCCATTTGGCAAAACGGGGAAAACATTTATCAAATTGGTTGCCATTATAAACGTCGTTTAAGATAAATTAGCAATCGCAGCATCAGCTAATCAAAGTAAAATATAAACTAAATTTTAAATTCTGGATATGAAGTATGGTCCATGATTTCTTAAATAGTAAATACTAGAGTATGAAATAGATTCTCTTGATGAATTTCCTTAAGTTATAGAAAGTAATGACATGGTTAACTTCTGAACTCTACTAATAACTAATTTTTTTTTTTTTGAATTTATTTCGTTAACACTATCACTAAAAATTGTTATAATATTATAATCAGTACAACTGGGAAACAAGTAAAATTCTAGTAAAATTCAAGCAAATTAAAAATACTTGAAATTAGTTAATTAAGAAAAACATTTTTATTAAAATCATTTTCGTTTAATTTGTAAATATATATGTATCATTATAAAAATGCAACTGTAGGACGTATTAAATGTTACTATATGAGTTAATATATTATTTATTTAATAAATTTGTCTATGACAGATATTTAAAAAATCATTCTAAATTAGGATCATGTAAAAAAAAAAAAGATTGTTTATTTTTCTCATAGATAAATACTACACATAATTATATAAGTTATTGAAGCATAGTGATACACTACAATAGTATTATAATTATGTTATAAGAATAATTTAATATTATTTAATAAGTAGAAAATTATAATAATCTAACTAAAAATATAATAGGTTCTTAAAATGGCTTGAATTATCATACTCTGTAGTTATTAATTAAATGAATAAATAATATGATAGTTGTAGACATTTAATACAACTGATGATTCTTTTAGTACAATAAATCAATAAAAAATAATAATGGTTTAATAAAAAATTGATCTCTTTGGCTATAGTTTCTTTTTTTTTATTATTTATTACTTCGTTAGACGCATAATTTGTATTTTAATTGTTATAATCTAAATATTATTTTAAATTGTAATAGGTACATAAATATTTATTGATTTATGTATTATAAACCAATTTTAAATTATTCAAATTAAATCTTTCAAGATAATAACTATACCACATAAATATCTAATAATTAACTTATATTATATTTGTGTTAATAATTATTACATAAGATACATACAATTTTTAACATTAAAAGCTCATCAAAATTTATCAAATTATATTCAACTTGCAAGAATAATATATAAATATGTATATAGCAATATAAGAACAGAATTAGAAATAAAATAATATTCATAGTATAAATCAAAAAATGAATATATTAATATTTATTCTCATTTAATGCACATTGTAATGGTATAAAATATAAAGTATACATTATGAAAAAAAAGTCTGAATGATAATATGTTTTATATGCGCCTAACGAAGATTTAGCATATTCTTTATTTAAATTGTATTGGATAACAGAAATATACTGTTACAAAACAAATAACAGAATATAAATATGCTAAATTTTAAATTTCCTTACCTTATTTTATTAAATATAGAAATTAAACCAATATTTTCAAAATGTTGTAATGTGCATTATGTAAATTAAACGGCTTTTCTCTTTAATTTAAGCCACTAATCCAGCTTTGTGTCTGCATCGTTGCATTAAAGCTCGTAACATAAATTGTTTACGAGACAGGGATCGTACTTGTTTCAGAAACACTTCTAGATCAATCACACCTCTTCGTAAAGCTTCTCCCATATAATAAATTGCATCTTCAGTTGCCGCTTCTTCAGCAAATGCATTTAATATTCTATTAATAATAATAAAATATTAGGAAATGTCTACTATGGTATAATTTTATACACAAACACCAAAAATAATAAATTATTTTTATTAGATTGGTAATTTATATACCAAACATTCATTGTACATAAATTGTATTGTATTTTAAAATGTTGTAAAGATTCTGAAGAAATTTAATTGAAATCATGATTTTCCATATTTATAGCCAATTTTAATTAATATACTAACTTTGAAAGATTTAATGTTCAATAAAAAAAAATCTAATACAATAAATATACTTACTGTTTATAAAGTGGCGCAGTCGTTGTAACAGCATCATCTATATCAATATTATCTTCTTTAGACAATTTAGAAATGGCCATTTCAAGTTCTAATTCTTTATCGCGCAATACTTGAATGTTTTGTTCTAATTCAGCCTAGAATAAAATATTTTGATAAATTAAACATGAATATGTAAATTAAAATTAATGTTACTTTTTATTTACCTTTTCTTTATTAAGGCTAGTTAGAATAGAATCTAATTTTGTTTTTCCCACTGTTAATTCTCGTTGGGACTGTTGCAGTATATCTAATTCGGCTTTATTCTGAGCCATTTGTTCGTTAAAACGTCTCCTCACTTTATCTTCAATAGCAGATAATAGAGAAGCTTTAATGTGTTCTTCAGTTATTGTACCACCATCATTAACACCCTTAATACAAAAAAAAACCTCCAACAATTAAATGATCAGTTTTTGATAACAATTTTTTATCATTAAAAGAAAAAATTACCCCAGTTGATGTAGTATTAGGCGAAGTACTAGCAGCCGAAGGGTAAGCAGGGTATTCTGGTCTAATTGGCGCTGGTTGTTGAGGGTATGCACAATTTTGAGTTGGATATGGGGGGGAATAAGGGGAAAAATTTGATGTATTTGATGAACCAGTTGGATATGACGGAGGAGTTGGAAATTGATTATTATATAAGGGATAAGGAGTATTAGAGCTTCCATGAAATGTTGTTGAAGGATTTGAAGTAGCAGCTGATTGTGTCGGTATTGAAGGATATGGCAGCATTACATTTGAACTAGTTCCACCATAAGCTTAATACATAAAGAAATAAATATAACTATAATAAATTATAACTATTATGAAAGATAGCTTAAATTATTATTTCATGAAAACATATGTATGATGAAAAAATTAATATAACATATAGCTTACGCATTGATGAAGGATAAACAGTATTTACTGGTTGTTCAGTTCGAGTAACCGAATACACAGGAGGTGTTTCCGAGAAGGTAATAGTCATTATTCCAATTAAATCAAGAAGATTGGACGTAGTCTAAAAATGTACACTTATATGTAATTTAAATTTATTACATATTATTTTAATATCTTACAGGAGTCCAATTGTGTAAATATGGTAGATAAATTTTCCCATTATGATCCACATACATTGACATTTTAATTCGCATATCTGATGTAGGTTTCACATAACAAATTGGTGCATTATTTGGATGAGTATCCATAAGCCAGATACAGATTGGAATGTGATAAGTGGTACCTATAAATAAAATAGAAATTAAAAATTCATGTTTATACATTTATACATTAAAATTACCTTTAAATGTCACTGGGATAGTACCACTCAAATTAACCAATTTTTTTTCAATTCTGTTTGAAAATACTACAAATAAAAGAAAATTATAATAAAAAACATATGAATAAAAAATTAGGTAAATTAATACAATGGAATAAATTACTTACGAAATGTTTCAAAATTACAAATGAGTCCATGATAAAAATTTAAAGTTTTCACAATTTCTTTCTTTGTTTGTTCAGGAAATTTATACTGAAATGTATGAACAAATTAACAGAATACAATATATAAAACATTAAAGCATAATTTAAATATTGTATAATTATAGTAGGTATGTGATTATGATTAATATTGTTTATTTATAATAGATGAGCTGCAACTGTGTTTAAATATCTATCAAGCTGTATTGTTTAATAATAAAATGAATAAATCTTTATGAATTAATAACTTGACAATTTTAATAGTATAAACATATTAAATAATATTAAGTCAATTGATCACATTTATAATTAAACACTTTTTTTTTCTTATTGAATAATATGGATTATAAATTAAAAATTATTTTATAATGTTTATTAAACACTATATAATGGTAATATTTTAAAAATATTAATTTTCATATTGTTCAAAAATGTTTACGGATATAATTTATTGAAATAGATACATAACACAGCTATTTATGGACAAAACAACTAACAAAAGAAAAAAATTACAAACATGTTAGAACCATCAAATATTAATAATCAAATAAACGTATTTTTTATTGTGAAGTCTTGAAACTTTGTTCATGATTTCTTTTTATCTTACCATAGTCAAATAGGATTTTATACGACTTTCTTCGACTCGAATCATTTTGAATTATTATTAATTTATCTTCTCAATTCCTAAGACATAAAATAACAATATTTAATGATAATTTAATCCAAGAAACTTGCTTAACATTATCAGTAATAGAGTTCTAAGTAAAAAATAAATAAACAATAAAACCTAATATAATGAACAAAGATTACATTGGAGAAATAAAATATGTACTCAAGTATACAACTAATTTCAATTAATAAATACCTTGTCTAGATTTTTAGGCAATAAATAGTTATTTTAATTTATGAAACAAAGATAAGACAATTCAATACTTTTGTTTTAATTTCATAGTCTATAAATTAGTGTAAATCTATGTATGACTAAATAAATAACTTCCATGCATAATAATTATACAAAAAATAAAATATAGCAGAAATATTAATTTCTAAAAAAATTTCGTTATTATATTCATGGCTATCATAACATAATCATACTTTGTATAATCATATTAATATTTATTATTGATTATTAAGTGTATCTTTTTAGAATGAACAATACATACAACTTACTCATGGATATATAGGTTACACTGAAATCGAGTTGATGATTTTATTAAAACACACTGACACTTAAAAACTAATAAAAATAATAAAGCAATTGTCACTTATACAACACAACACATAACAAAGGAATACATATTAAGAGATAAAAAAAGATAAAAATGTGAAATTATGAAACGATGAAAATATATAAGTATAATATTATCAATATCAAGAAAGTACCGAGTACAGACTATTGAAGCACAGAATAGATTAAATTTAATCTAATCTGTGATTGAAGTACTGAACTACCTACTGAGTACTGACTATATAGGCACCACAAGACGTCAGGACACAGAACAATGTTCATATGTTCTTCTGTATCTATAGCTGTGGACCGTGGTGCGAACACTAGAAACAAGAGATAATATGAACTGTATAATATGTACCAACAATTTTGATAACAATTAACAATATGTTTATGTTATCAATGGATAAGGATTAAGAATAACCATTTACCACAATTTAATGTCACCAGTATTATAATTTATTATATTGTTCAATTATTATTATAGAATTACTATTTTGTTCAGTGAAAACTGAGAAATGTCTGTATTTAATGTATATAATAATTAATAGGTATTATGTTTGAATAGCCTTTATTGCAGATTTATTGCATTATTGCATTTATTGCCTTTATTGCATTCTTCTGAAACATTTTCTAAGATGCTCACAGCTGTACTTTGAATCTTATGATAAAAAAATAATTTGTCTTTTGTAATTTGTTGTAGTAGTAGTAGGTAGGTATGTTACATTGTAGTATTGTACCGTTATGTACTATGTAGTTGTAATATACAATAGTATTTTACCATTAATTAAATATACAATATACAATGATTCTACTATTCTATAGTTGTAGTTGTGTTCCCATTTCTTAAAGTCTTATTTTACCTTTTAACACATAGTTCTGTTACAGTTTATTAAAATTTATTACTTGAACAAAAGCCTACAACCTTTCGAACAATCGCCACAAATCCCTCTTATATTAAATTTACCTATGAAGATGCAGAGCCGTGGATAGAAATCAAATGTCTCTTTATAATAATTGCTTAAAATATTAGACTTCGTTGCTTTAGCCGGGTCTCTAGGCTACAGTCTCAGCCAGCTCCCTCTCTTCGGGCCTTTGGTGCTGAGTGTATAGTATAAGGTGTCTGCACTAATGCCTAGTTGCCAGTAGTTTCGCATTCCAGGCCATAAAGATTTAAAAATCGTCACCCCAACCAATGTGTTAAAAATAAAAATAGCCCGAATTGCTGCAAAATAACAAAGGAAACAAAAGAAATGCTCAGGTCTCCTAAGGACATAAGGTAAACAAATTTAGGGTACTGGTAAACCCTTTAACGTCAAAAAATCATTTTTTCAATCAATCAAAATAATAATCACCAATGCACCCAAAATTAAACTTTACATTTATTACATTACCAGTCTCTGAAACATCAAATTTTCTTTTTTTTCATTTTATTTTTGACTTCCATCATGATAATCTTTCCACTATTATCCCTTAATTTTTCAAGTTATTTGACTAGTATTTACTTTACCCAGAAATCCCACCAATAACAGTTCAACGTAAATTATATTAAAAACTAAGATCTTATGAGCTAAAATAAACAAATAATTTATTAATAAAGAAGAATCATATTCTTGGTAATTAATTAATCTTTTATTTTATTGAATTAATGCCTGTGAGGCTCAAGTATAGTTGTATATACGACTTAACATAGTGAATTGAAGATAGATATTGAATGATAGGTAATATATAAACATTGACATACATGGTTAATGAAGAAAAGAAAAAAGAAAAAAAAAATGAATATATAATAATAAGATAGGTATTTAAGATATAAATTAAATTATAATTAAAAATTTGAGTAGTGACGCCTGAGATCAGATTGACCAATAAAAAAGAGATCAAGATTAGAAGCATTGCCTTCAGTTAAGAGCCGATTTAAAGGGCTGTGGTGGCCATAATTAGTGCGGTGAGTATCAAGATAGAATGTTGGAAAGAACGGGAGTAATATTGAGGTACATTGAAAGGGATGCGTTCCAATAATGAGGGACAAGACACTAGACCATTTACCAATTTATATAAGAAAGAGATATCTGATATTTTGCGGCGAGTTACAAGGGAATCTAATTTTAAATTAAACTGAAGATTGTTAATGGTTGAGGGAACATTAATATTGGTTAATTTTCTTTTGTAACCAATATAGCGTACGAATCTTCTTTGTACCCTTTCTAGTCTCTCTATATCGTTGATGGTACTTGGATTCCATAAAATGGATCCATATTCTAGAACCGAGCGGACTAGAGAGCAGTAGAGGACTGTTAAGCAAGTTTCATTTTGAAAAGATTTGGTTGATCTAAATAAGAAACCCATTGTTTTTATAGCTTTTAAACTAATTTGCTCAATATGAATTGAAAAAAGAAGATTTAACTGGAAGGTTATACCAAGATCTCGTATGACAACTAGTTCAGTAAAACAACTATCAATATTGATTAAAAATAATAAGAATAACCAGGGAGATAAATGTCCTCCTTGAGGTATACCTGAGGTAACAGGAAATTTAGATGAAAAATGCCCATTAACTAATGTTTGTTGGGAACGGTTAGATAAATAAGAATTGAACCAACTTAAAATGTTTCCAGAAATGCCGATTTCCTTAAATTTTGAAATTAAGATACTGTGGTTAACCGAGTCGAACGCTTTCCTGATGTCCGTATATATAACATCAACTTGGATTAATGATATTCAGTTTATTTTAGAAAAAAGTGGAAATAGTTACATCAAAAAATAATGGATATTTTTCTATTTCTACAGCATCTACACAGAATCAAACAGTTAAAAAATTATATTCCTTGATTATCTAAAAAAAATTTAGGATTTAATGATAGATTATTTGATAGAGATTAAAAAAAAACAGTTTATTCTAGAGTTAACTATACTCTGGTCAAAATGAGATCGAACCTCGGCGGCAACCAGTTTTTGTTTGTGACGGTCAGGCGCCTGCCTTCACCATAGATTGATGTCAATCCGAGCCGCAGTACAAAGCCCATGCACACAATTCAGCCGCTGAGGTCCGATCTCATTTTGAACAAAGAATAAATATATAAATTATTAAAATAATTTGTACATGTAAAATTATCGAACTTAAATATTATTTATTAGTGACTAATAATAACTTTTTACAAATTATTCATTTAAAAATCCATTTAAAATTACATATATTTAAATTATAATTAATTCATGGTTTACATTCATAATGATATGTATCTAAAGATCTTAGATCCCTCCATGTTGGAGGATATGCATTAACCAAACGATTTCCACATGCTTTACAAACGGAATTAAATAATGTCATGTAACTGTTGAGCCAAGTCTGAAAATAAGATAAACATTATTAATAAAGCATGTTTGTTTAATTTTTCTATATAATTACCATGAATGAACGAACTGAAAGATCTGGCAAAGTTGGCGAAGAGAAATGTAACATAGCTGCATTAGCATGATCAGTTATCTTTCGAAAAACATGATATCTTGATTCCTGCCAAAGTTCTTGTTGTAAATTATTTGGGTTTATAGGCTCATTAAATCCTTTTACAATCACCCATTCAATCATAACACCTTTAAATGATATTATGGCTTGTAAAACTCTACTCAAACCAACCTAAAGGTGAAAAATCACAAATAAATCAATTTGTACTTGTACTTTCTTACAATTTATTAGTGCCTGTACAAGAATGAAAATAAATTTTAAGAAAATATAAGAACAGGGAACTACAAGCTATTACAGATTTTTCATTTAATAGTGAAAAAAGGATAACTAATGTCAATAAGTATCTTGCATAATTTTCTTTATTCTGTTTTGCAGTTATCTATTCTCTTTATTTAAAAAATAATACTTTTAAAAATTTTGCTCACTATATTTTTCGAGGATTAAGATTAGGATCTAATAATTAAATAGTAGACCCAGACTGAAAGAAAATACAAGAATGCAGAAAAATAGTTTAAATAATTTAGGATAAATAACAGGGACAGGTTGTGATGACAGCAAAAACTCTAAAACAATATCAGGAAGAAAAATAAAAATTTATGTTAATGAAATGTTTAAGCAGGTATAAGAAAAAAACCATTACCAATAAAACCACATTAGATGCACACGGTCTTGTTATTGAAATATTCATATCAGGAAACATTCTATCAATGTTAGTTAATAGTCCATCTACAGCTCTAAAACAAATTTAAAATCAAATATAGCTAAATATTAAACAAATATTACAATAAATAATAAATAAAATGTAACTAGGCTTTTACTGAGGTGAAATATTGTGCATGCTGGACTGTTGTCGTTTTTTTTTATTGGTACTGGAATTGTAATATGATTTTTTTAATGAATTTTGACTTAAAATTTGTATTGCATTAGAACTAAATTTATGCACCTAAAAAAACAAACAAAATATTAAATAAATTATGTTAAAAATAGAATTATATTTTAATACTTTATCAAGCCATTTATGAGAAGACACCAGAGGAGTATATAATGCTTGTCTATCAGATGTACTTTCTTGTGTTAAAAATGAAGTGTTATACAATAGCATGGCACCAGGAGGGCTAGATAATGATCCAACAACTTGTTCAAGGTCTCTAATAACAATATGTAGATTAAACAGTTTAAAGTAAATTTTATTATAATTTACTTTAGGTAATACCTCATATGAAGTCCAAGTTTTCCGACCATTTCATTCATAGAATACATATATCGATTATCTTTTGAATCAGTTTGTGTTCCATCATCTTTAACTCCTTCGCCAATTTCAATAATGAGTTGCATTAATTCCATCCTCAACGTTCTGACAGTATTCAAGGCAACTTGCATAGGATTCAACTCCATTTTTACTTTATATATTATTAAATAGGAGATAGGTACTAAAAGAATTAAATTATACTTTTCAAGTATTACTTGAGTTAATAGGACCATAAAAAAGAACTTATAAGGTAAAAAATAAACTGAAAAGTAAATAATAAATAACTAAATCAGAATGGACTATGAAAAAATTGTTAAGTGATATGGAAAACGAGCTGTTGTCTCCAATCATTGAACTATATGATAACTGGAATGCTCACCAGACCAATGTAAACATAACCGAAACGGCATGTTAGAAAAAGACAGCAGATAAGAATGGTGCTGCTATCTTTTTTTATCACACATAACAATATGATTGCTTTGTGTTTACCAATAAATAATAATAATATTGTTGGTTTAACTTTTTGTTCTGTCACTTAAGTTATAAACTCAACCTTAAATATTTATTGAGAAGTTTCCATGTTCATTTTATGAAGGTATAATTTTAAATAAAGATATTTTTAGTAAGGATCATAACAATTCATTAATACTAGTAACAGATTATGTTTCTCTTACAAATTTTAAAAATCGAGGCAAACTGAAATTTGTTTCAATGTTTATTTTTGAAATCACTGAAAAATTTTATCTAGCATATTCTTTTAACATAAAAAATAACAACTTTAAAACAGATATTATATAAAATGTTTAAAGACAGTTTTTGAATTGAGTAAAAAATGTATATCCTATTCATCCAGTTATTGATACATGCACTTAAGAATTACACGAAATGAAAATTGTAAAATTTATATCTTCATATATATTAAGAGTGTATTTTAAGAGTGCATACTCAGTGTAAACAATTAATACAGCAAAAACAAGGTTCAAAGTCATCCCTTAGGCATAAATTAAATAAACTAATTTTATTTAATCATGTTTAATCCAAGTTATATAATATTGGCATTAATTATATTATAAATTATAATCAATGACGTTGGTAACATGTTTACAAAGTTATTTTGTGTGTTATAATGACCAGTTTATTTAATTAAACATTTAACTTTTATAATTATTCAATATTTTTATTTGTATAATAAAATACTATAGGTATGACTAGTGGCAGTGCGTTAGGGGAGACTTTGAAACGGCGTCTCTCCAATAATACATTGGAAAAAAAAATTGTTTTAAATTATTTTCAAGTATTTGTGTAATTTATATTATGTATAAATAATATACTGTTGTCAACTATTACTATATCATAGATTAAATATTTAATCTATGGTCCGGGAGACTATAAAAAAATAGTCTCTGCCAACGGGTGACACGTTATTTGTTGCGTATATTTGTGTAGTGCGTTATCTTGTACATTATATCTTGTAGCGTTTTTGATTCAATTTTGAAATCATGGAATCAAAAAATTTTACATTAGATAAATTATTAAATAATGATTTTCATTCGTTTACATAAAAATTAAATCTCCCATAAATTTTATTCACGCTCCGCTATGGGTATGACTTCAGCACTCTTGTCTGTCTTGTCATTGGAAATGAGATTAATCATAGTATTATTCGTTCCTAGATTATAAATCTACAATATTAAGTTAAGTTAGGAAAGTAGTAAGTACAATAATTGAGGTAAGTGATAAGTCAGCTTCGGGTAAGTAGTGTAGTAACTTTTCAGTGGTGGATTTACGGGGGGGAGGGGGGTCCATAGGGTCTGGACCCCCTCCAGTCATCGATTTAATCTTATAATATTATATATATTTAGTAGGGCTGCGATTTGTATGTAAATATATATTTATACTAAAACGTGATAAATTAATTATTCCAAATGATTAATTCATTTCATGAGATTTACAATAAAATAAGACATATTTTATTTTACATATTTTTACATATTTCGTAAATTTTGACTATTTCGGTGGTTTAGTAATATTTTACATTTATATCTCGATAATAGTACTCGTTTAAATTTTAAGTTTATAATGTATATAGGAAATTAGTAGGTTAAAATAAATATTAATAACTTGATTTAGTAAATGCAGTTATAATATAGAATTACGTCTTGCAATGATTAAAGCAGATATACCTCTTGCTAAATAAAATACCTAATCCAGAACCAATAATAACAAGTGACATGGTTTTTTAATTTAATAACATATTTTTAATTTTTCTTAGTACATATTAGATTCTAAACGGAGTGATGGAATCTATTGGTTTTACAATGATGTGTGTTTTTAATTTTAATTTTTTTTTTTTTTTGTAAGCGTTTATACAGCGAATATTGACATAAAATTACATGTAAAATATAATATAATGTATAATATTCTAGACTGACAAATTATATCGGTTTTTGAAATTTGCTCTAACTCAAAAATCGAATAAGGCAAACACTTGAAATTTTCACCAAATCTTTATATTGACGTTCTCTATACATGGTTAAGTTTTCCAAGTATTTTGACTTATTTATAGACAATTTAAATTTTCGATTTTAGTAATTTATTTTTTTTGAAATATCTATAAAATTTATTTGGCTGTCTGAAAACTCTTGAAAATTTAATACAAGGTATATTTTAAGTTATACTTATTGTAACTAGAAAATATCGGAGATGGTTTCACTCAAATTTTTTTTATAAGCCCATAAATTTCAAATTTATATAAAATATGTTAAAATCGTGATGATTTAATAGTTATTTTGTAGTTGATAATTCATAAAATATTTTCAGTTTATACTTAAGGATTAAAATTTTAACACTGGGTTATCCATAAGCTACTCTTCATAAATCTATAAAAAAAAGTTTTACTAGACCTAAAGGAAAAAATTTTATAACTGTTTAAAATTTAAATTTTTACGAAATTGCATACTATTGCATTATATTTTAATTTAAATATAAAATACTATATTATTATATACCCATTTTAGACCAACATATGAACTCCATTCAAAATCGTTATTCGTATACAATGTTATTTGTCATTGCAATCAAATTTAACAAATCCATTGTAATGACCTACCCTATGAACGAGGTGCACTCCACCCCAATTGTACAGCAGAGCGATGCCCATCCAGTTATTTTTTCTTATTTTATACTACATATTTTGGAAATTTTAATTACATATAAATGTACATATTTTTGATTTTTTATTACAAATAAATCCCAGCCCAAATATTTAGTTTTATTTCAATTTTATCATATTATCAACCATCGATGGACTATGGCTGTATATTATACGGATTGTATCCCATGTCTCCATGATTATAATTAAGTATTTGACACGTAGTATACGCAAAAATACATGTAATTTTTCAGGACCCTCCAAGAAAATGTTGAAAATCCACCACTGTAACTTTTCTTTCAATTTTTAAATAATATTACAAATACTATGTTTTTATTTTAATAAATATTATTTTACTAAAAATAAAATTGTCGTTATCTCATATGCTTAGTTATGAATTAAAACCTAACTTTCAATTTACAACTTAATTTATTCTCAACATTAAACATACAATTTACTGCAATTTCCTTTACATTTATATGACAAATATAGAAGTTCACAAAAAAAACATTTCTCAATACTTGTAACTTGTTATATAATACATTATAATTATCTACTAATAAACTATTTATTTATCATTTAATTATTTATATTCTATTAAATTAATCATAGAGATTTTGTGGAAGTTATAATATAAATAATAAGATACCAAATTTTATGAATCAAACTAAAATAATATCGAGGTAAATGAATTTAAGATATTAGCGCCATGTGTAAGACAAAGGTAGTAACACCATTAGTATGTCCCATCTCGTTCTAACATACCGTTTTGGGCAACGCTGCTTGGTGAGCATTCCAGTTATCATATAGTTCAATGGCTCCAATAGACCAATGCACGATTTAAGATATAATGATAACCCAACGAGCTATGATAAAGTGACCGCCGAATTAACTCTCTGATAGCCAACCAATAACTAGCGCTTGTGTGGATTTATTCGTAATAATTGACCACAGTGACATTCTATTATCATGGAATTAACAAGTATTGTCACGAAATCGTGAATATTATCATCATTAATTGCTTTGATTTATGAGCGCTAGATGTTAGTTGGCACCCATGTCTGCTGATTACAGAGTCAAACCTGCGAGTACATCCTCAATGCATGTAACATAGATCGTTGGGTAACCATTATATCTTAAATAGTGGTACAATGTTCCATAGCACCACAGATTACGTGAAAATCATATCATATTATATTCTGTGATAGTACGGCTAAAGACACGAATCACGATTTAAGATATCTTAAATTATTATCTACAACCGTGCTTTAGATATACAATATAATGTTGTAATTATTGTAATTACATTAATATAATATTGGTTTTGTTCATATATTCGTTAATAATAATATAATCACAAATTAGTGATTACACGTTTTTGCAGTACGATGGTACCATTGAACTATATGATAATAACTATCATATAGTTAAAATACATCAATGGGTGGTACGGTCGCTTGTAGATAAGTTAAAAATATAAGATTACAAGACTTACTATGAGGCATAAGCAGTATAAGCTACTTACAAGGTGTATGGACGTATAGTACCAAGTACTATAGACTATAGTTCATAATGTATTGATCAATAGACTTATAAAAGAAAAGTCATGTAAATTACTTAAGATCAATAAGATCTATAACCGTGCTATTCGCTTATACACTACACAGTACATAACAGCTTGATGGAATACCTATTGCTCTGGTAGTAAAATTTTAAACTATTTTTTTTTGGCACAGAATATATTTATTAAATTGTAACTGTGTAAGACATACTATAAAATAAATAAAATTTATTTAATTACAGAAGTAGTAACTAGTAAGTGATTCTACGATTTTTACAATTTTGTTTATTGCCTGTTTTTTCATATTATTTGTTGAAATCTTATAGAAATATAAACCTGAATTTTCAGATAACACAACTTATTTATTTATTTAGAACAATATAATAATAAAGACACATTATTGTGTGATAAAACATAAAAATACACCAGTAATATTTAAAGATAAATTGTAAAAAAAGCAGTACCAGGTTAGGTCAAAGTTGATCAATGATCAGGTTATAACATTTAAGAAAGTAGTAAGTTATAACAGGAATAACAATATTACTTATTGAGATGAATGAATTGTGGAATGTCTGTTTAATAACATTTTAGTAAAAGCATAATTAAAAATATACTTTTAAGTATATCTGTAATTGTGAGTAAAAATAATTGTTTCCTTTTTGTCCTAACTCATGTTGTATTTATTAGATTTTGAGGGAAATAAGTGTTTTTTTCTTTGCAAATATTTTGTTATAATATAAAACTGTAAATTATATGAAAGGAAATTTTATCTATATTGAACTTATGAGAGGTCATTTTTTTGAATTTCTCAATAGTTTTCAAAATAATGAAGAACAGATGTATAAAAAATTGCAAAAACTTATAACAAGGTTAAAAGATTTAAACTTTTTCTCATACATATAAACTGATTTACTCAGCCTTTTTCTCAGAATCATTTTTAAAAGTAATGTTTTCAAATTAAAAAGACCAATAAAACAATATCATCACCCTTGTAATTCATAGGACCTAAGAGTTATACCCTTGTTTATACGTTTTTGTATGAATGTTTCAACATCACAAATTATTTTATATTACCAATACATTGGAATATACAAATTAAAGCAAAGCTTTTCATGAGGGCAGTTGTACAAAAATATGTAAAACCAGACACAGATTGTTCCCAATGCTAAAAAGCTACTTATGTAATTTATTATTTAAATTGTATAGATATTAGTTTAATACTGCAATTAAACTTTTTTCTTTAATTTTAATTTAATACACTGATGTTTACACTATGTAGAGTACAAAACAGGCCTGTGAGCACCTTAGCTGTACTTTATATTTGTATATCATACTATTTAATAGAAATAAATGAATTATTAATTAATTTATAATTAATTTTGATTATTTATTTCTTTTTTCTTTTTATATACATTTACAATTTTTCTTTCATGTTTTTCTAGCACGTTATTTAATAAACTATTATGTAATAATTCAGTTGATTATTTTTGTTATATTTCTGAGCTCTCTATCGGCTATAAGCAAAGAAATTACCTGACAATACAAAATAAATAAATATACAGTTTTGCAATTATAATTATGGAATTAACAAAATACAACCAATCAATTTCAAAAGTCATGTATTTATTAATGAGTGGAATAAACGAAAAAATTTAGATTACATTTTAAATTTAACTACTCAGATTTTTAGGTATATTGTATTATTATTAATAAATAAATAAAACATTTTAGATAACACTGAAAAATAACTTGAATAAAAATTCTTCAGCTATATTTTTTAAAGTTAAGCTGTAATACATTTTAATCACATCATAATACAATTGCTAACAGTATTAAAATTAATACAAACTAATAGCATAAATTTATTAACCTATTACATCTATGGCCAAGAAGGTTTTTCTCCATTCTTCACCATTCCACCATACAATGCACTTTTATCTCTAAATAGTGTCATCCTTTCAGTTTCTTTGTCATCTAAATATTTGCCGAAAAGAGCACCAATCGACAAAGGGATAGCTATGATGAAATAGTCAAATGTTAATCCGAATAATGCATGTTTGGCTGCCATCATAGAATAAACCTAAAAAATAATTATCATAAAATTATGATATTATAAATGTATTTTAATACAATGTAACAATGTTAATACACTACTAAATAATAAAATATGAAAATTTTAAATAAAGTATCATGGAACAAATGCACTTTACCATTCTTTAAATTTTTTGATTTTTTCTTTTTTGAAATTTATGTATTTCACTTCAAAAAGAGATGGTGCATTTAAAAACTGGCAGATTTGATTTATTCTGAAGATAGAATTATTTTAAAATGTATAGTATAAGGTATTATTATCCTTAACACATATTATACAACAAATTAACTTTAGGGGACTCCCTTAATTTTTCCTCTTCTTTTATTTATTGAACAGGAATTTGGAAAGGCATTTGACCTCCTCATTCGCTTGTTACACGATCAAAGACCACAATTTGGTATAAAAAACCGCATCGGATAGGTAACAGAACAAAATTAACCTTTGGGTTATCTAAGACTGCTTAAGGTATAAGCCATCAGCTACTTTGATTACTCGTTATGCAAGCTTACAGCAGCATTGAAAATATTGCTTAATTTGTTATGAAAAAGCTGCGGAGAGTTATATAATGATAAAAATATCCTACAGTATTATAAAAAGAAACCTTTTAATACTAGATACTTATCCAAATTTATGTTCTAAAAACAATGTAAATCATTAACGGTTTAAAAAGGTTGTAGATTCTCTTTATAATCCAACAAATAACTTAGTGGGCATTTAAAGCGATGACTAACTCAAAAAATTCAAAGAGGAAGATAAAGTGCATTTTGGCCATTATAACCAAATATTTTTAAGGCAAAATGCTTAAAACGTAGATAAAAACAATTTGTTAAGTAATTCCAAATTTCAATACTGTAAATGCTACCCAATATCTTCAATGATTTATCTCTAATACATGATATCATAAAGGTAATGTAAATTGTTTAAATTAATAGAGCTATTAAAACCTAAAAGTAAATCATAAATACTCATTGTTATGATTAATAAAAAAATTATATTTTAATACATGGAATTTATATTTTATAATATACCTACATAGTAATGTGTAACTCACATTCATTAACTTTTATACATTATTATTAACATTTTACCACAATGTCTTACTTTAAACTTTCGTGTTTTGTATTTTTTTCCAATTTATTGTACGGGTGTAATCTGAGTAAATCGCAGAAAACGAAATGATGGGAAATGTTGCAGAAATAAAATTACGTTTAAAGTGGTACCATGCACGACTTAATGCCATTTACCTGGAAATAGTTTGTGTCGGGTGGATTATTTCAATATAATTAAAAAAAAATTACTTTACTGACTTACAAAAAAAGTAGTTATGAGATTTTGCACAATATTTTGAAACTTGTTAAGTAGCCAATAGGTATACTAGATTACCATTGCAATTATAATTCGTAGCGCTGTCCTAGTGTTCTATCGACCTTGTAAAAGTTAATAATTATATTGCTAACTGATAATATTGATAACACAGAAATTGTAGTGATGATAAATATATAAATATAGTTAATTTTATTGGCCAACTCAGTTGTTGGTACCACCATAGATTAACCATAGTTGATACCATAGACCACGAGCCAGAAACTGTAGTGTTCATGTTGGTACCTTAGATCACAGACCATAAATGATATCATATATTGCCCCCTAAAATATTATTCAACCCTCAAGAGTGAAATTATTTAATGCATCTCTTAATGTAATCGGCTCTTTCAAATCTAAATAAATGTACTACCGTCTACCGCTAATCAATATTAATTAATATGGTTTTTAATACTATCGAGCCAGGATAAAGATAATATTGGGCCCGGGGCCAAACAGTTTTAAAGGCCCATAACCATAATCAAAATTCAAAATATTTGTGACACAAATAAATATATTTTAGAGATAACATTTTTATTTATTTCTTACTTTTTTAAATACAAAAATTAAAATTTTATTTATATCAATAATTTTTTTATGCTTTTTGAGAAGCAAAATCTTTAATTATATCATCGGTATTAATTACATTCAAATAAATATCTCTCCAAACACAACCATAAAATTATTTAAATTTTCTTGTGAACTGCTTGTTCATTACTTGTTTTTTATACGATCTAGTTTGGAGACAGTTCTTTCAGCCGCATAATTTGCAATAGGTATGCAATAGATATATTTTAATTTCAGTATACAAATTAAGAAAAGAGAGTAATAATTTTAGATTCTGAACGAAGTAATGGAATCTATTGGTTTTACAATAATGTGTGTTTTTATTTTTATTTTTTATTTAACTGCAATTTTTATAAAAGGAAAGAGTAAAAAATCCAACTTTTTTAGAACTTTTTAAAAGCGTTGAAAAAAACGATAAAAAAATTACGAAAAAACAAGAAATTTTACACATATTCACGTTTTGCCAAAATACATATTAAGCATACAATTACACATACAGCATTAAAATGCTTAAAAAAATTCAAAAACAAAAAATTGCCAACACTTGAAATTTTTACCAAATTTTTATACTGGATTTTTCTATACATAGTTAAGTTTTCAAAGTATTTTGACATATTTTGACTTATAGACAATTTAAATTTCCGATTTTTGTAAGTTTTAGATTCTGAACGGAGTGATGGAATCTATTGGTTTTACAATGATGATATAAATAATGATACAATAATATCTATAAAATTTATTTGGCAGCCCGAAAACTCTTGAAAATTTAATAAAATGTTTATTATTAGTTATACTTATCATAACTAAAAAATATCAAAGATCGTTTTACTCAAATTTTTTTTATAAGCCCATAAATTTCAATATTGTATAAAATATGTTTAAATCGCGATGAATTGCAAGTTATTTTGTAGTTGAAAATTATTAAAAAATTTTTCAGTTTATACTTAAGGATTAAAATTTTAACACTAGGTTGTCCATAAGCTAATGTTCAGAAATATATAAAAAAAATTCTACTGGACTTAAAGGGAAAATTATATGACTCTTTGAAATTTAAATTTTTACGAAATTGCGTACTATTGCATTATATTTCAATTTAAATATGAAATACTATATTATTATAAATCCATTTTAGACCAACATATTAACTCCGTTCAAAATCGTTATTCGTATACAATGATACCTTTCATTGCATTCAAATTTAACAAATCCATTGTAATAATGACCTATCCTATAAACGAGTTGTACTCCTACCCCAACTGTACAGCAAAGTGAGGCCCATCCGTTTTTTAAAATGCTCTAACTCAAAAACCAAGAACCGCAACAACTTTATAAGCTTTATAAGCGTTTGAACCGCGAATATTGATATAAAATTACATGTAAAATATAATGTATAATACTCTAAACTGACAAATGATATCGGTTTTTGAAATTTGCTCTTACTCAAAAACAAAAAACTGTAACAACTTGAAATTTTCACCAAACCTTTATATTAGTGTTCTCTATACATGGTTGTTTTCAAAGTATTTTGACATATTTTGACTTATTTATAGACAATTTAAATTTTCGATTTGTGTAAGTTTTTTTTTTAAAATATCAATAAAAATTTTTTTACTGTCCGAAAACTCTTGAAAATATATTAAAGCATTAATTATAAGTTATACTAATTGTAACTAAAAAATATCGGAGATGGTTTCACTCAAATTTTTTTTATAAGCTCATAAAGTTCAAATTTGTATAAAATATGTTAAAGTCGCGATAATTTGCAAATTATTTTGTAGTTGAAAATTCATAAATTTTTTTTATTTATACTTAAGGTTCAAAATTTTAACACTAGGTTGTCCATAAGCTAATGTTAATACAATTTATTTGGTTAATAAGTTATAAGTAATAACTATTTTGGTATATTATGTTTTATCAATAAAAATAGTTTTATATTAGCTACTTATTTATAAATTGACCATGTATAGAAAACGTTAATATAAACATTTGGCGAAAATTTTAAGTATTTGCGGTTTTTCCTTTTTGAGTTAGAGCATTTTAAAAGAAATGTATTTTGTGAAAACGTGGTTATGCGAAAAAATTCCTAGTTTTTCATAAATTTTCTATGGGTTTTTTTGATGCGTTTGAAAAGTATTAAAACAGTTTCATTTTTTACTTGCCCAAGTACCTATGTATTGTTTTTCCTTTCAGAGAAGTTGCTGTTCGAAAAATAGAACTAATAGAACCATTTTTATGTGATAGGTAATAGAAAAAAAACACACATCATTGTAAAATCAATCCATTTATCACTCCGTTCAGAATCTAAAATAGAAACAATCTCGTTTTTAATGCAGTGGATCGTATCCTAACACTGAATAATTTATATTGCATTATAGTGGACCAAGTATTGAGAGAGTTTTAATGAATTGGCCATTCTCGAAGTTTAAACATATTGAAAAAAATCGATTATTTGTTATGCTGATTACTGACGGTATGTTTTATGTTTCGATTCCTTTTTTAATTAATTCTAATATGTATTAGGGTATTGCTAGAATGCTAGCCAAATATTTGGATGGAAGATATTATCTGCATATCCATTACTATTTATTATTAAATATGAGCTGATCACTCGATACCCAAAATTATTACAGATTACTTTTTTGGCAAAAACCATAAACCGATAATACAGTTAATCCGATAGGTACCACAAAAAGATACCCGATAATTAAATGGTAAGTCAGTTACCATAACTTATGATCTAACTATAGTATGCATTTTTGAGTCCAGATTTTTTAACTGTATTAATTGAGTGATGGTCTAGCTTTTACGATGATTTTTTTTTATTTTTCTTATAATATAGCCATTTTATTAAGTTACTTAGTATAGATATTAAAAAAAAAAAATGTAAACAAGTGGAAGCTATTTATAGTATAATAAGAAAGCAACTAAATTTATATAGAACAATGGGTATATAATTTTAAAATTGAACGTAGGTTTTTACATTTTCATTACAAATCCTATAATGAACCCATTAATTTACAGAAGTAACTATCTTGAACTGCTTATAAACAATATAAGCCTAGGAATTTTTTAACAAAATTATCATCTGAAATATTTCACACACACGTTAATTATGGTACATACTGATTTTAAATAGTTGAAGAACAATCAGCCAGGCCATTTTGTATGTACATTTTCAAGAAAATGTTTATTTAATGCCGTTTCTAAACGAGCATTATCATCTCGGGGAGGGCCCGTAATTAATATGAAACCGATATCGAGTTATTAATGGGTCACCGACATGATTACTGCTAATGACCTATTTAAATAATTATATTGTGCTATGGTGTAATAACAAGTCTGCGATAAAGTGAATTGAAATACTACAGTGTTAGATGTGTAAGATGACGTAAATAAGTAACATTTTCAAAGAGTAACCTTATAACCTAATTTTTAAATAGTCTAGATTTTATTGATATGTTTAGTACTTGACTGTGTAGAGAGAGGGGCGTATTTGTTTAACCTTGAGGATCATAATTTTTCTTCGTGGCCCAGGTACCAAGTACCAACATTATAATTATATGTAATTTTGAAACTATAAAATTGATCAAGTTCATTAAAAACTAAACAAATTTCTAAAATGTTTTCTCAACCATAATAATTACAATATTACATAACTTTACCAAATAGTTCCTATATTAAAATTAAAAAAAATATTAACTTTCAGATTCTGAACGGAGTGATGGATTCTATTGATTTTACAATGATGCGTGTTTTTTTTTTTTTTTTTGTGTCTGACGACAACTAATTTTGCAGTAAAAATGCTTCGATTTGCTTAAACAGCAACTTTTCTGAAAGGAAAGTGAATGTAGATAGTATTTGGGCAAGTCAAAAATCCAACTTTTTTAATACTTTTTGCAAAAATTGAAAAAACATTAAAAAAATTACGAAAAAACGGGAAAACGCAAAATCACGTTTTTACAAACTACATTTTTTTAAAATGCTCTAACTCAATAACGAAAAACCGCAACAACTTGAAATTTTCACAAAATCTTTATATTGGTGTTCTCTATACATGGTTAAGTTTTCAAAGTATACTGACATATTTTGACTTATTTATAGACAATTTAAATTTTCGATTTTTGTAAGTTTTTTTTTTTAAATATCTATAAAAATTTTTTGATTGTCCAAAAACTCTTGAAAATGAATTAAAGAATTAAATATTAGTAATACTAATTGTAACTATAAAATATCAGAGATGGTTTAAAAATATATAAAAAAATTTCTACCGGACCAAAAAGAAAAAAATTTTATGAATTTTATATTTTTTGAAATTTAAATTTTTATGAAATTGCATAAAATAGCGATTTATGGTCAAACGATTTTAAATATTTGTTATAATTCAAAAAGTATAAATCGCAGAAACTTGAAATTTTCACCAGTTGTTAAGATAGGCATTTCTTTTAAGTCATATTTTTTTCAAAATATTATATTGATTTTTAAGCCACTTATAGGCATTAAAAAAATTCGAATTTTTTACATTTTTTTTTTATAATCGGTGATAAAAAAAAATTGACTAATACAAAATACTTGAAAATTTAATAGAATATTCTACACAAGTATTTATTATTATCATTCAAAAATTAATAAAAACCATAGGCACAATTTCTTTTATAAGTGTTTGAACAGCGAATATTGACAAAAAACCGATATGATTTGTCAGTCTAAAATTTTAAATATTATATTATATTTTACATGTAATTTTATGTCAATATTCGCTGTTCAAATGCTTTTAAAAAAAAATTGTGCCTATGGATTTTGATGATTTTTGAATGACAATAAAAACTACTCGTGTGGAATATTTTAGTAAATTTTCAAGTATTTTGTATTAGTCAATTTTTTTTATCACCAATCATAAAAAAAAATGTAAAAAATTCGAATTTTTTAAATGCCTATAAGTGGCTTAAAAATCCATATAATATTTTGAAAAAAATATGACATAAAGTAAATTCCTATCTTAACAACTGGTGAAAATTTTAAGTTTCTGCGACTTATACTTTTTGAATTATAACAAATATTTAAAATCGTTTGACCATAAATCGCTATTTTATGCAATTTCGTAAAAATATAAATTTCAAACGGTCATAAAATTTTTTCCTTTTGGTCCGGTAGAAATTCTTTTATATATTTTTGAAGATTAGCTTATGGACAAACTAGTGTTAAAATTTTGAATCTTAAGTATAAACAGAAAAAATTTTATAAATTTTCAACTACAAAATAACTTGCAAATTTTTGCGATTTTAACATATTTTATACAAATTTGAACTTTATGGGCTTATAAAAAAAATTTGAGTGAAACCATCTCCGATATTTTTTAGTTACAATTAGTATCACTTATAATTAATCCTTTAATACATTTTCAAGAGTTTTTGGACGGCCAAAAAAATTTTATAGGTATTTAAAACAAAAAAAATTACAAAAATCGAAAATTTAAATTGTCTATAAATAAGTCAAAATATGTCAAAATACTTTGAAAACTTTACCATGTATAGAGAACACCAATATAAAGATTTTGTCAAAATTTCAAGTTGTTGCGGTTTTTCGTTTTTGAGTTAGAGCATTTTAAAAAAATGTAGTTGGTAAAAACGTGATTTTGCGTAAAATTTCCCGTTTTTTCGTAATTTTTTTAACGTATTTTTCAATTTTTGCAAAAAGTATTAAATAAGTTGGATTTTTGACTAGCCCAAGTACCATCTACATTCACTTTCCTTTCAGAAAAGTTGCTTTATAAGCAAATCGAAGCATTTTTACTGCAAAATTAGTTGTCGTCAGACACAAAAAAAAAATATATTCCATCACTCCGTTCAGAATCTAAAAAAAAACACACATCATTGTAAAATCAATAGATTCCATCACTCCGTTCAGAATCTGAAAATGTAGTTTGTAAAAACGTGATTTTGCGTAAAATTTCCCGTTTTTTCGTAATTTTTTTAATGTTTTTTTAAATTTTTGCAAAAAGTATTAAAAAAGTTGGGTTATTGACTTGCCCAAGTACTACATTCACTTTCCTTCCAGAAAAGTTGCTGTATAACCAAATCGAAGCATTTTAACTACAAAAATAGTTGTCGTCAGACACAAAAAAAAAAAAATAACACATCATTGTAAAATCAATAGATTCCATCACTCCGTTCAGAATCTAAAATAACCCATCATACAAATAATACGTTTAAATTTATCACTCAAAAATTCGTAATAATGGGTTATAGAAACTGGCTTTCTAATTGATTAACATACCTACTGTATATATTTTATTTGTTTATTAGCTAAACTAAATTCTAACTTCGTATATCTATAACAATTTAGTAAAATACATATTTAACACCTTGTATTCCAACGAATGTCTTGAAGGTAGACAAAGTAAATGCTTTAACCTTTTTAAGGATTTTACCAAAGGAAATAGCCTATGACTTGTAGTAAGTAAGAAAAAGTATTTATCTTTTAATTTTCACTGATTATCAAATGTTATTCTACCAAAAAAATAATTACTGAAAGAAAGAATAGTTATCATTGTCATTGTAGTACCAAACAAATTATTAAGTCATAATAATTACATCAATTATAATCATTGAAAACACTAATAAGAAAATGAGTGTGGTACTGCAGTTGGAATAGGTACCTTCATAGTTACGTTAAATGGATCAGTCATCGTTTACCAGTTTATTTATGACACCTATTGAAATGAAAGTTGCAAAATATATTATTATAATTGTTTGGATTTTACTAGATGATTGTGTAGTATGAGTGTCTATAGATCCTATTATATACGGTTTATTCAATGTCTCAATGTAACTATAATCATTGATTGTAAAAATACGTACCTATAGTAGTATAATTGAACAACCAATGATGATATTACCTTTATAATTCACTATTTCATTTCATGTACCGTGTACCATGTAGGTATAGTATACATTTAGTATACTATGCGTAGTAAAAGTAAATTAATTACATAGTTGCTATAAAGCGGTAGGTATGAGAAATTACATAATTTGCATCATCTAAATAATATTATATCATGCTTGATTTTTTCCTTTCATTTATCACACTCTTTCACGGATAAACAAAATACGTACCATACAATAAAAATAAGTAACTCAGTACAAATGAATTAGAAATTTCCATTATAATAATCATTATATATAGTTCTACATCTATATATGACTATTATTATAATGAAACAGATGTATGTTGTTAAACGAATCTGTTAAGAATAAAATCAAAAATATGTAATAATATGTAATATATTGGTAAATTAATTATACCAGTCATAGAATTATAGCAGAGTATATTATTATAGATGAGCTAAATATTGATCATATAACTCATTAACAATTATACATTTTATGCTGCAAGTCCGTTTACAGTTGTTTAGGGAGTAATATTAAACTGACGTGTTTGAGATTTTGAGTTATTTAATAAATTAATTCATTCATTTCAAACAAATTTATTATTACATTATTATGTATTATTGTATTAATAATTACATGGTACAATTTTAAAATCGTATTGTTTATTATATATCATCAAGCATTTTGGCATCAGTGTCTTAATTTGCTTTCAAACTATTTATTAATTAACGTTTAAAAATAATGTACTTATCTTCAACATACATTATTCTTAAACTCAGTAGTGTATTGAAGGATATGTTTATGATGATATGTATTATATATTCAGATAGGTATTCTTCGTAAAAATATTTTTATAAAATTATCATAATTGTCTTATAAAAAAAATAATTTTTTTTTACTCTATATATGGAAAACAGTACGGAATTATGTAACAAAAAGTAAGTTGAACTCCATTTGATCCATATTCCATAGACCATAGTGTCAATATTTTTAAAAATCTTGGGAACGGTAGATAAATCAATTGATACATAAGGCGGGGTTAGCCACGTTTCCACCATAAATTTAATTCAGTTGTGGTTAGACATTTTTATTTTTTGGGAAAGGGTTAAGTTTCCCCCAATTAACGTCTTTGTGCTGAATCACGAATACATCACGAATAAATACACTCATTTATCATTTATAATGGTTAAGTGGGGAAAACACACTTTGTATACACCTATACATAAATATATTGATGCATTACATACGACCTTAACTCCTTAGTTGTTTGAGACATTCACCGAATTGGTCGTGGACTCGTTGATTGATGCATAGTAAGTAAACACAATTTTATTTTTTATGTCTAAAATTTAAAAATAGGTAATTGTATTTACTATATAGTTATAACTTATAAGTCTTTGTAATATATAATACTACATGTATGAATATAAAGGCAAGTAATATACCTACTAGGTATATAATATTTAATTTACAGCAAATATCTAAGTTTTATTATTTTCTGTTTTTTTAATCAAAAAGTTGATTTTTTTTAAATGCATGTAGGTAAACAAATACCTATAAATTTCAGAATAATTCTGAATAATTATTCCTTATATATTCTTAAGGTGCCTATAAATAATTGAATAGAATTTATTTCTTTTTCATTTTCATTCGGTAAATTTTAACAATAAAAATTATGTTGAATTTTGTTGAATTCACAATTTATTGTTGGAAATAATTATATTGTTTAGATTTTAAACGGGGTAATGAATGTTAAGATTTTACAATGATAAAAAGTAAAAAATTATCAAAAGTTTTCAAAATCGTCAGGAAAGTCGCCAAAAAGTAACGGAAAATAAGAATTTTTTGACATAACCAGTTTTTGAGAAAATCAATTTGAGATTCTCAACGGAGTGATGGAAATCTATTGGTTTTACAATAATGTTTGTTTTATTTTTTTATTTAATTATTTTATTTATTTTTGTGGTTGTCATTACGTTTTGGAGCAGTAAAAATGCATCGATTTCCTCAAACAACAGCTTTTCTGAAAAAAAGTGAATGTAGATGTGCATGTTAAAAATCAAACCTTTTCAATACTTCTTAAAAAACAATAAAAAAACAAAACCACGTTTTGACAAAATACATTTTTTTTTTTAAATGCTCTAACTCAAAAACGAAAAATTGCAAGTACTTGAAATTATTACCAAATATTTATATTGGCATTTTCTATACATCGAAATTGCGTAAGGTACTTAACTATAACCTCAGACGATTTAGTATAATATGTATATTGTGTACTATTTATCTCATATATCTGTCGTTTATAATATTGTCATAATATTTGACAATAGACTCACAATTTTTACAAGTATAATTTTATTAAAATCATGAGTCTATTTTTCTATATATTACCTGCTACTATGTACTATATATATTTCTATACACTGTTACCCTCCATGTGGGTTTTTTGGTTTGTAGGTTAGATTTTAAGTTAGATTCTACCAAAAAGTCGCCAATCTTTGGAACAATTGAATTACATTCGAAATTTTAAGTCTCTAATGTTCGACATTCAAAATAATTTAGGTCTTTAGGATGAGATTTGCTTGATGAGCAAAACAAAAAAAAGCCTTAGCTTTAGCTTCAAAAAATAATAAGTTATTGTTTCTACAAAATAATAATAATAATAATATATACATTATCCGATCCGATTTTTATTAGGCGATCAACCAATAATGGTAGAATTAATTTTTCTAACGATCTATGTGCTTAGAAAGATCAACCAGTCGATCACAATCTACTGGTTTGATTGGTTGGTGACCCCGAGTTAGAAGAACTGTTGGGAGTTAAACACGTGTGAAGGCATGGACAACGCCATTATGGTCGTGTGGTCACCCATCTGACTGCTAGTAGTGCTGGGTGATTATTAACCGTAGCACTAAGAGTTCTACCATATCATGCCACAATAATTAGATTATCAATATATTACAGGAATATTTTATTATTTTTCATATATCCGATTTTTATATAACAAATTTAAAAACCGTACTTATTTTTATATTATACCATTAATTATAAATAAATAAATAATAAATCAATGTTTATACATACGTATGTACTAATACTATACTATACATATTAAATGGTAATAAAAATTGTTTGTTTATAACTAATATTAGTTTATATAAAGTTCTATTATGGTTTAATAGTCTAGAAACCTTAAATCTTAAAATCTAAATAGTATAAGTATATAAAAAATGTATACAATAAAACAATACGAGTATTTATTAGTTATAGTTTTGTGTTGTTAGATAAGCTATATAATATGTTGATATGGGACTTAACCAATTGTTATATTTATATATCTTGGGAATAATATACATTTATATACAGGGCCGTATTTAGAATTTTAACTCACTGGGGCAACAAAATTGAGCCACCCCCTCAAAATCATAAGGAATTTTGTTACATAATATAATATACGTAGAGGCAGTTTTAAAATTTGCAACCCCTATAAAATTTCCAGTAAAGGTAACACGGGATCATTGCCCCCCTAAATTCGGCCCTGTATTACATATGATAAGAATAATCATTGAAAATTTGGTTAATTATAAAAGTTGTTTTTTAATATTCAGCAAAAATGGAACAGAATTTAAGCATTGATACGCTGATTATAGCTAAAGAAGAACTTCGAGAAGATGAAGCAACACGGAATAATGCTTTAGCTCAAATGCGGTTATGGTTGAAGCAAAATAAAAAAATAATACATTCTCGTAGTGGTAAATAATATATTTTATATTTTTTCACTACCTATTATTAATGTTTTTAAATCAAGTTCTTTAAATTATTATGAATACATTTATCATTTGTTTATTTTGGTAAATAATGTAACATATTGGCTTACTACAATCCAATGTGCATTTTTTACACCGAAAAATGGTGTGACTAAATTGCAAGGTAATTATCAGTAATCATAATTTATGTGAATCCTTAATGGCTTATTATAGTAGCGAAATGACTATTGGTGGGAATAACAAATTAAAGAAAGATTTTTCAACAATGTTTACCAGCGATTTTCATTATTTATAGTCATTATGCCATTAACGATCATGACTAAACATTTAAATATTTAAATTTATTATACCCTCTAAAAAAATTTTCTAGGTCAGATGAAACTCCAAGGTCAGATGGGTTATAGGGATGGCTGAATTATATTGCTATATTGGTATTTTCAATTTGAAATCGATATACCATTGTTTTAGAAAAAACGATTCTAAGTGAAAAAAGTCGGGTGGATCAGTTTATACTTGGATGGGACCTTCACTACTTTGGGAGACACTTTTCCCAAATTTAATTTTTCCCAATACTATTTTTCCAAATAATTTATTTTCCCAATAAAAAGTATTTTAACAAGTGGAATTACTTTTCTAATATTTCCACATTCTAGAAGTATAGCTAAAATACCTGCTGACACTTGTTGTAACCTGTGCAGAAGCCAGAAGGTGCCTTTTGATGTTCTCTGACTTTTTTCTTTATACCAATTATATATTTATATCTGTTATAATTTGTAAATCATGAACTTCTTCTAAGTTCGGTTCGTGGTTGTGTTTAGAATGTTGTAGTCGTTTATACATTAATAGATTTTGAATATAATTACTTGTGATGGCACGAACAATAGTAGGTAAACCAAATTAATAACCGTATTTTTTAGTGGATTAAAATCTCAATTTCAAATAATAGCCTGTATAGTAAATTGTTAGTACAACCAGATAAGATTTCCGCGGTGCGTTACTATAAAATACAAATTATACAAAAAATAATAATAAATTGTACAACAATAATCTATAAATATATATATATATATATAAAATATTAAAATCCAAATACCACTGACTCACTGATCGCTATATCTCAAAAACTACTCAACGTACGGACTTGAAATTTGGAATAGAGGTTCTTCTCATATTTTCACCGTGCAATTAGAAAGGATTTTTAAAAAATCGTATTTTTAAGGGTTGATGACCGTTTGGGCTCTGGGTCAGACGTAATTTTTTTTACTCTTTGGTTACTAAGGTAATATTTAATGTTGATTTTAAGATATTGGAGAAACAGTACATATTTAGAGTCACTATGATAACCAAAATAACAATCAAATAACTAATATATAAAAATATTACTTTGGTAGTTGGTAACCAGTAATGGAAAAACAAAACTATAAAATTACACCAAAGTTAAGATACCTTAAAGTTAACTGCTGAAGCTACAGATATGAAAAATAATTGGTAATTTCGTTTTATATTATAGAGACATGTTTGTATCGGCCAAGAAATGTTCCGAGCGAAATCATGTAAAATTACATCAAAGTATAGTTAAGGCATAGGCGCACATAGGGTATGAATTTAGAGGGTGCTGGAATAATTTATGGTACACAGACCCGTGGGGGGCTTTGCCCCCTCTCCTAATACAATAATAACTGCATTGCGAATTGCGATAATTATAAAATTTTATTAAAAATAAAAACAAGCATTTTAAAATAACGGATGGGCCTCGCTTTTCTGTACAGCTGGGGATGGAGTGCACCTCGTTTATAGGATAGGTCATAATTACAATGGATTTGTTAAATTTGAATGCCATGACAGATATCATTGTATACGAATGATTTTGATTGGAGTTAATATGTTGGTCTAAAATGGGTATATAATAATATAGTATTTTATATTTAAATTGAATTATAATGCAATTTCGTAAAATTTAAATTTCAAACAGTCATAAAATTTTTTCCTTTTGGTCCGATAGAAATTTTTTTATATATTTTTGAAGATTAGCTTATGGATAACCTAGTGTTAAAATTTTGAACCTTAAGTATAAACAGAATACATTTTATGAATTTTTATCTACAAAATAACTTGCAAATTAGCATAATTTTGACACATTTTATACAAATTTGAACTTTATGGGCTTATAAAAAAAATTTGAGTGAAACGATCTCTGATATTTTTTAGTTACGATAAGTTTAACTTATTATAAACCTTGTATTAAATTTTCAAGAGTTTTCAGTCAGCCAATTAAATTTTATAGATGTTTAAAAAAAAATACAAAAATCAGCATTTTAAAATCAATAGATTCCATCATTCCATTCAGAATCTAAAAGTAATAATATTATGTTATAAAAATATATGTAATCATTAATTATTAATGTTAAACAAGATTTAATTTTCTGTTTGATATTGCAAATTTTTGCAATATAATTTCCCCCTTTATTTTATTGGTGCTCTCAATGCTAAGCGTAGATAGCTTAGTAAATCTTTCTTGGCCCATACTGTTGCGTAACCAGTTATTCAATCTACGCATAGCTGAAAAAGAGCGTTCACATGTTGAAGAAGAAAAATTGCTATTTATTGTTTAATGTTTAGATGAAAACTTAAATAGAGAAACGTGCAATCATACAATACTGTAAAATTCGTGAACTATAATAATATTGTTTATTTATAATGGAAAACAAAAAATGTCAAACTCAATAAACCATAATAATTTACAAATTATCGGTGAAATATTGAAATAAATTTTACAGGAAACTGGAGGTGCTAATTTTAAACCTGGAGGTGCCAAGCACTCCCCTATGTGCGCCTATGAGTTAAGGTACCTTTAATCTAACCAAACATCGCTAGGCTCTATAAAATGTAAGGTAGTATTATTCCTTTAAGGACTATGCCCTGGCGACAACTTCTCCGAGCGAAGCCGGGTAATTCAGCTATATATATATAAGAAAGTCGTGTTAGTTCCACTATTTATAACTCAAAAATGGCTAAGCCGATTGGGCTGAAAATTGCCGTAAGAAAAAATAAAATTGACTAATAGAAAATTAAAGCTGACCAAACATATTTATTTATACATATTCTATTAAAAACTATACCCAGCCAAGGCTGTTCCGTCGTTCCGTGCGAAGCCAGGTAATTCAGCTAGTATAATATATATATACCCATAAATCATAATGTCATATTTTTAAAAATTGGGAATAATAAAATTTGGTAAATAATAATAGAGAAAAATGATCTGCTATCTTTATATTTATGTGTAAAGATGATTGTTATTTGTTATATAATATAGTGATATGACTGATATGTTATGTAGGATAATATGTGGTATGTTATATTGGTAGTAGAAAATCCATATTTCCTTATAAGATAAATTTATGTTTTAATCGAAAATTTCAAGTACCTATAATTTATATACACATAATATATTATTAGTATATGCGTACAATGTACAAATTTCATTTAAATATTTCGAAAATTATGAATAGGTAATGAAAGTGTTTTAGTAGCTATGATAATCAAATAATTAAAATCGTAGCCTAGTTTTTGAAATTTTGAAATTGTTTTTCACAATATTATTAGGAAAGTTTTTGAGAAATTCAAAAAATTACCTACTCAAAGTACAAACTAAATGAACTAGATTTCCTACCAGAAAAGTTATGGGTTTGTATAAGTCGAAGAAATCCTGGTCAAAATCGTGTACACAGACACAAAAAACAGCACACATGATAAAACTAATACATTCACCATTTGGGAGATGGTAAACTACGGCAAAATTAACCTTTTTCTAAAAGTCGATATGTAAACTGCGGTAAAAAAAAAATTTAAGATTATACAAACTGCGGCAATTTATTTTATATACCTTCTATATATACTACATTATATACATGTCGTTATGATAACCTATAAAATACACGTTTATTCGAGGTTGTAATTTTTATCTTGACCAAGCGTGGTTTAGAAAATTACAAAATTTGAGCCTATCGAAACTTTATATTGAAGGACACATTGATGAAGGAAAATTTTTAAATTTTTTTTTTGGTCTCCCGTTCTTTGACCCTGACGAAGTCGAAGATTCGTTTGTTTTTGACATAATAGCAGATATGCCATGTAATAATAAATTAGTACAAATTTGCGATTATTTAACAGAAACTTATATGCAAGACTTATTCCCTCCTTCTTTGTGGGCATCGAAAGAAGAAGTTATAACAAAATATAATGTATGTGAATCTTTTCATTCAAAATTTAACGCGTATTTTTATCATCATCATCCATCACAATATAAATTTATAGATGCTCTACAAGATATTCAAATTGACAAATATATAAAAATAAGAAGTGCAGAAAAAGGTATAATACAAAAATAAAAAGCGACAACGTATATAATAAAGTATATATGTATAGAAGATATATAGAATAAATTGCCGCAGATTTTATAATCTTCATTTTTTTTTTTGTCGCAGTTTACACACAGCCTACCAATTTACTTAGAATCTAAAAGAAGGTATTCAGTTTTAAAATGTTTTTTAATATTATTTTTGTGAGTGCGGTTATTCTTCCGTTTAATGGAATAAAGGCAATGCATGTTTTTTTAACTGTAGTAAAAGGCAGAAAATTGACAACCCAGGCTATGGTTTTTATAATTAAAGGTATATATAATAAAATAATAAATAGAAGTAATAAATAATTTATAGTAATAAACTTTTAGCTTATTTTTTAACGGTATGTCCAATCAGTGGCGGCGTGAACATTTTTCATTCGTGAGACCAAAACAGTTTGAGGGACAACCCACCCCAGAAAATTGTTGGATAAAATAATTTTTTTTTGTTTGCTGTAATTAATTTAATACATTTTTATAATTGTGTATATTTGTTTATACGAGTACATTTATAATCATGTTAATATTGGAATCGTACGTCCGTCTGTACGTATATTGTCTATCAACACGACATTGACCGACGACCACCCACCAAAAAAGTAATGAGACCCGGGTCTCATAGAACCCTTGTCACGCCGCCACTGTGTCCAATGAATAGTTCGATATTAAAAGATCCAATAAAAGACATCACAGAAAAATTTATAGATTTCTGGTGGCACTAATTTATGATTAATTTTCGATAATAATTATTTATATTTAATATAATTAGGATTTACTAAAGACAACCCTGTCATTGAAATTAAAGGTTACAGACGTTACTGTTTATTTTCTATTATTAATGTGCGACATATCTTTAAAAATTTGCAAAATAAAAATAATATTTTAAAATACGATTTTCGAAAATCAAGAAGTTTAAATTTCAGATATAAAATTAGCATATAATATTAATAAATATTTTAAAATGAACTGATAACACCATGGTACACGAAACCTAGCCCACTTAAAAGATGAATTGTACTTTCGTGCTTCAAGTTTTTAATTATTTAAAATTTTCGTTTTTTAAAATTTATTTTTCGTATTTCAAAATAATAAAATGACATAGACTTTCAAACATAGTAAAATAATATTCGAAATACATTTTGATTCATCTTGAAAATATATTAATAGTTTTGTTACCATTAAATTTTAAGATGACAGTTTTTTATTGAGATTTCTTCGAACAAAAAAATTCAGCTTACCTTTAGCTCAAGAGGCTCTAGAACGGTATTTACTATTACGACAAACATTTGGTCGCCAACTTGGTTTTCATCAACTTGACATTACATGTCCAAAACTTGAAGAACTTCTGGCATTGGGGTAATCAAAAATAATTTAAAAATCGGACATTGTAAAATATAAGGAAATAATTAAGATTAAAATATGATTATAGATATATATTTGTTGTTCCAAAGCGTGACAAAAATGGACGAAGAATTATCATAACAAGACCAGGTAAAATAATTTATAAAATCTAAATAGAAAAAAATAAATGAACACTTTCACTGAGGATTATAAAAAAAATGGTCTTATTTATTTTTAATATTTTAATTTTAATATTGTTTCTTGATGCACCAGCAGTTTTTTTTTTATCTGGAATTATTAGTACCTCAGTTCTAGTTATTTTTGATGGTCAATTATACTCTTATGGTCATTAACTTATTAATTATTTCAGTATTATTTTATTAAAAATAGCTTGATTGCTAAAGACTTAAAAATTATTATAGGAGTCTTTAATCCATCAAAATGGTGCAATATAGAAATGACTCGAATGCATGCTGTTACATATGAGACATTGATGGAAGACCAGGAAAACCAAATTCGTGGTTTTGTACATTATACAGATGCAGCTGGTATGAGCTTACAACAACTGACATTATATACACCAAGAGAAGCTATTCGGCTTGTTAAGAATGGAGAGGTACATTTTGAATTAAAAGATTCAAATTTTTAATCAGTAAAATTATTTTATTTATTCATGAAAACATTTTTTATTAAATTGCAATTGTCAAATTTTGGCAAGTCAACAAACAATCTTAATCCTGTATGGAATTTCCCTTCAATTTCTTTAATTTATAATTGACTTTACCATATAAATTCCTGTATAAATATACTAACAGGAATAATGAAAAATTGTTAAAATAAATAAAAATATTTTATGTAACTTTTTTTTAGCAAACACTTCCGATGCGACACAAAGAAATATATGGAGTAAATGTACCATTGAGTTTAAAGTTTGCATTAGATTTTGGAATGTCTTTGATATCTGAAAAGATAAAAAGTCGTGTTAAAGTAACAATATAATATAAAAATAATTGTTTGTAAAGCACATACATTTTTTGTTCATTCTAGATATTTAGTTCCATTAATGAAAGCCATGCATATGTTGATAAGTCATTGCTACCTAAAGAATATGGTGGAGAAATGGAAATGTCAAAAATGATAGGTAAATTAATTTTTAATACACATACTTTCATTATCAACATTTTATTTATTTAAACAAATGATAGATTTATGGAAACAAGAACTATTAGAAAAACGAGAACAAATTCTTGAAAGTGAAAAAATGTCAGTTAAAGAGGATATGTTTAGTGAAGGGGCAAGACAAGGACGAGTATCAGCATTGACAAACCACATTCACCATCATATGGTTGGTAGTTTTCGTCAACTAACTGTGGATTAGTTTTCATAATTTTGAACATCATTATTTAGTTATTGGAACTTTTTAATTTTATGCAGAATTTTAACATTAAAATGTTATATCTTAATGCAAAATCTCTGAAAACAAAAAAATTGTCATGGATTATTCAATGTAATTTCAAATACATAAGTTAATCAATATAAGAAAATTTATAATAAAACTAATGATAAGTCTTACTTAAGTAATTGAAATTTATTATATTTGAACATATTAATTAGATTATATAATATTTAACACCAACTTAAACAATTTATTATGGCTAATAATAAAAAAAAAAAAAAAAAATAGGTATACATAAATTTATGTTTAAAGAAAAATAATTTGATTGTAACTTGTATATTCTTTTTTTTTTGAAAATATAACATTTTATAATACAAATTACAAACATACCAGTCTTTTATTGTACATATGTAAATACATATGTGCGTGGAAAATATATTTACCAATAATATTTTCATTTGGATATTTATGAATGTAATCCATACACATGTATATATTAAAATTAATAACGTCTTACATACCAGATTCTAAGATGTTGCACTTTGTCCTACAATAAAATGTACATAATTGTAGACAATTTATCTGAAACAAAAAAAGTTATAATTTCATGGCCATAAATATAATTTCTATGATTCTGTATTACAAATTATGATTTATGACCATTAACAAAATCATAGAAATGTACACATATGATGCAAATAACATACAAACAGAAGTTTGATTATTTTTCTACTTATATTTAATATAAGACAAGGTACACATAAAATATTGTTAAAAAAATTGTATAAGTTTAATTTTCAATCAAAATCTAATCTTTTGCAAAAAATAAATCATTTAAGCTCATGAATTTACAGAAAAAATATTGGTTTTATTGTGATATAAAACTACATATATGTAATCTTCTTCTTCTCCTTTGCCTTTCTCCCAACTATTTGGGGTCAAAACAATATTTATTATTAAACATAAGATAATCGTTAATTTGTTTTATATACGTACCTAACGTTTTAAAGATTAATTTTTTTTTTTTAATGTCAATGAAAATGATAATAAGATATTTAAGTAGAAAAATACAAACAAAATTATTTTTAAATAACAATTATAATTTATAAATAATTGTATGCTGTCTTGTTTTATTGTTAGTAACAATATACAATGTATAGGTACATATTAAAATATTTACTCACTATTATTTTAAAGGTATAAATGATGGTAAATCTGTTAATGGTGCACGTCGTTTAGGTACAATATGAATGGACTCATTTTCATTTGATTCTTCATGGTTAGATATAGTTATTTCAAAGTATCTAGGTTCATTGATTTCAACATCAATAATTTTTTTTTCTTCATTTTGAATATGAGGGTACAAACATTTTTGACCATGTGGACACTTATTCTTTGTTTCAAAAATTGGACATAGATTCAAGTGTTTTTTAGGACACTTAAATTATGGTGAAAAAAATAACTGTATGAATATTTCCTCAAATCATGTTTCCAAAATAAAAGCAAACTAAGTTTTTCTTTAAATACAATGAATATTTTAACTTACTTTTTTGCCAAGAATACAGTAACCATGAAGAAAATTTTTACAAATAGGCAAATTTTTATCTCTATATTCATGTAAATAAGGACAGTTTAATTGAACACAAACACTATTTAAATAGTGTTTACAAAATGGAATTTTTTCTTCAACAATATTGTGGGACAATGTACACTTTTCTTTAGAACATTCTCCTGTTAAATACCTATAAAAATAAAAATAAGTTTATAAAGAAAAGTTACTTTATACTTAATTTTTATTATAGTTAGCCAACTTTGTGCACAATGTGATGAATTTTTTGTAATGGCGTTTATGACATTTTCCATGATCCAACATTGTACAAATTCCAAAGCGATTAAAAACTAGACAAAGTTGTTTAGTGAAAATTTTTTTATTACTGAAAATAAATATAGAAAGTCAAATTAATAAAAAAAAATAATGGTTATAAAAAAGTATACTTACCGAAGGATTTTATTATTTGTTAAGCTGACATTTTGAATTTTATTTTTATCACTATTTATAATTTTTAAGTTTTGTTGTGATTTATTATTTGATATAGTACACAAACCAGATATCTTAATATCTGAGGATTCACTTTTTACCAAATTACAATTATTGTTAGTTTTTGACCTAAAAACAATTAATCATTATAGAAAAGGTGAATTTTTAAGTTAAAAAAACGAACCTCAGTATTGGATTTACATATGAATACATAGAGTATGATCTCTTCCCATTCCTTTTAATTTCAACAGGTTTATTAATAGTTCTTTTCAAGAATTTCTTCTGTTCATTGTTAGTGCTAATGCTTTTTACTTTAGGGATGCTACTTTTTTGTTGTAACTTTCTCATCAAAGCAAATCTATGTGAAAAATGTTTGAGCAAATAGTTATTAGTTTTAGATTGAGTTGAGCTAATTAACGACTGTCGAATAATTTTATTTTTTCCAAATAAAATTAACTTGTCGGATTTTGGTACCACTTGATGATTATTGTTCTTTAAATTATTAACCAATAATATACTTGGTCTTGTCCATTTTAATTTACTGGTATTATTAGAATGTGATACTTTAGATTTAACTGTAGGTAATGAGTTAGTAACATTGATCCATTTAGTTTTATTATAAGATGGTATTAATGTATTCAATGTTGGACATTGTAAAGTTGAGAGTGGTTTACGGCTAATCAAATTATTTTCAATGTTGTACACTTTATTGTTGATTTTCCATTTATTTCTAAGCAATGATTTGCGAACTAATTTTGTATTACCTATTTTCACAAGATGGGGCGATTCTGTTAATTTTTCAGATACCTTCTTTAAAGGTTTTTTCTTAATAATATTTGTTGGCTTCTTATAGGGGACTAATAAATTAGATGCATTTTTTATGGTAGAATTTAACAAACTATTAGAAATTAATTGGTTTTGAAATTTTCTATTGACATGAACATTTTTAGCATGATTACTCATTTTATTATTTAATGAAGAACACACTTCTTCCTTATTCAAAACATACTTAGATGAACTTAAATAATCTTGAACATTTGCCATATATTTATCAATATTGATTAATGTTTGTGAATAATCATGAATTCCATTCTTATTTAACAATGTCTTACATTTCTCGATATGACTATTTTTCACAATTTCATTAATTTCCAAATTGTACTCATTTGTGTTTTGAATAGTCTTTACTATATCAGGTTTCTTTTTACTGATAATAGTTCTAATAGGTGCTTTTAGTAAAGAATTTGATTTTGAATATACATTAGACAACGAATTATTAGGTTTAATAAACAAATTATTTTGTTTATTTTTACTTTGTTTTTCTATAGAATGACGATTATCAATTTTTGTTGAAAGGAATTTATGAACATTATAATTATTCACTTTACGGTACTTGAATTTTGATAATGAAATAACATTCTTGTTAGAAATTAAATTTTCTTTAGTATTATTAATTGTTGAATGTAACATCGGTTCATCATCATCTAATTGTTCTAAAAAATAAAAACATATTTGGTACATATAATAATATACATAATTGGTCATAAATATATCATACATATTATGTAAATAATTTATTTGTATATTCATATTTAAAATTTATAATCAAATTAGGTAACTAACATTTTATAGTTTAATTATTTCTAAATTTTTTAACTAACAAAATAAAATTAGTTAAGAATAATTGTTTAAGTTGATATATTTTAATGTTTTAAAAACGATGGTGAAAACAAAAATTGGAGCAAATCATTAGTTTTTAAGTTATACTATTTTGAAAGTTACATATATTCTATCTTAAAATTGTAAATGAAAAAAAAAAAAACTATGTCGGATAAAGCTAAGGTAACAGAACAGAGTAAATATATTTTGGGTTAAGAGACAAAAAATTTAGAACATTTTTAATTTTAATAACTATGAGTATGGGTGTTTGATCTTCTTGCTCACTTGCTATGAAACTGAAATTAAAAAAAATCCCCCAATTTATTATGAAAAACTATAAAAATATGTAGTGCGTATTAGCACTCAATCAGTATATTTCTAGAATTAACAAATTTTCAATAAAAGGCTGTCAATTCAAAAAGATATGGACGATATAAAAACTACTTTACAATAGATTATAAAGTATTGTTAATATTTAAGAATTAAAAAATAATTGAATTACAATCCATAGTCATTTTTTCATACAAAGTATACAAAAACATCCAGACACATTTATGAAGTATAATCAAAATCCAAAAAAAATATAAAATAAATGCAAAAATTATTACCTTGAAATAAGGATCCCATAAAATTTGATTAATGAACACCAGCCCAGACCAATTGGCCACAATAATTAATCTGTTAGAATATGTCGTTAAAGTGACTATATAACCACAAAGATAGAACTTTAAGTTGCTTTAACTTCAAACTAAGCCCTAAGCCCCATTTTTGTTGTTATCATCATTTTTAATACCTTAAAATACATCGTATGAAATTTTTTTTTAAAAGTGTCCTAGAGCAAGGAAAAAAGATACTCAAATTTTGGAACAAGTTAATACATTCGTATAGCAAACAAAGAACTGTAAATTAAGATTTAAAATATTCTAAATTCAATGATACTCATAAGTCATTAGGTACCTATGTTATCAATTATTGCAACAAAAAAAAAATAACTGGTATAATATCATTCTTAAACTGATTAAGAAAATTAACGTATTTATAAAGATGTATTTTGATTCTTTCTGTAAAGCTCGGTTTAAGGAATTGAAAAAGAATAACAAAAAAAATGATACAACAGAAGTGTACACAAGAAAAGTAAAATAAAATAAATACATACTTTTAAGAGCAATTAAACGTTCCAATAATAATGATTCTTCTTCTTCTTCTGTATTACTTTTATCATTACTAAAATATTCATTCATCTCCATCGATATTTAATTCAATAATATAATTAAATAAATATACAAAATTATTAATAAAAACAGGCATGAAAAATAATAATTAGTACAACTTTTTTTATGTAATAAATTAATTCTAATCAATACAAATATTCTTAAGTTGTAAGTACTTCTAAAAATCACATCATTAAATGATGAACATTAGGAGAAAAAACTTCTGAAATCTGAGTCACAAATTTATGATTCGAAATCTAGTCTGCTCTATAAACCGACTAAACCTCTAGGGCGCTTTAATACTCAGATACTCTACTTTTTGTTCAAGGTCTATCAATTTCAATTTATATCTTTGTCTCATTGACTCTTGTCAGTAGAATTATGTTATATTTTCATTGTTACCAATCTATGTTATCAAATTTAATGAAAAAATAATAAAAATTATTATAATTAATTTTTAAATCTCTAGTTTTGGTAAATAATAAATAAGTACTCGAGTTTTTATTTTTACTAAGCATAATTTATTAATCCTTAAATCATAATACTACTAAAACCATAATATGATCAAAACATTAATTGGGCAGTGATCCGTAGATCCACTAAATGTTTGTTCCAAAACATTTATCATTGATAATTCCAAACAATATATTATGTTTTATGGAAATTCAAATATTTAAAATGTTATTATTGGAAAAATTTTTCTTTAGCGAAAGTTGTAATTGGATGATATTATTATGGAGTCTGGAGAATGGATACTTAGAATAAAAGTGGAATAAATATAATTTTCTAAGTTTATAATCTAAATTTAGATAACAAAGAAAAATCCAAACATTTTTTTTAAGATTATTAAAATGCTAATCAAATACAAGAAAATCAGTTAAATAAATAAAAAAATTATAAAGAACTGTTATTTTTTTTCTTGCCAAAAAATTGATGATTCTCTTACAATTACCGATCAACATCAATTACAAATTTCAACTTTTTTCTCGTTCTATAAGATTGAAAATGATAAGGATAATATTGATAAGCTGAACTGGCTTTTATCATTTATCGTTATCATAGCACAAAATTAAAATACCACCAAATCCTAAATTTAAATTTAAAATTTTTTTTTTTTTAAATATCTCACTTTATTTAGAAATATTACAATCTATACAGAGGTGTACTATGAGTAATAATATTGTAACTAATAAACTATGAACTAATGATAACTAATGATGGTAGAAAATCTCACATTAGAGACCATAGACATAATAGAATGATAATAGAATATTATGTCTATGTTAGAGACACCTAGTGACTTTACATTAACATTACAACTTGTAGTTTTTAAATCACGCCACTAGTTCCGCTTGAGTTATCTGGTTGGAATTCCTGGTAGTGCTGGTGTAGCTAGGTCTTTGATGAGCTGGTTGTGGTTGAATTGTAGTTTTGCGTTTAAGCGTTTGTAATAAATGGTAGCAGTTTCATTGATAGAGTAGATTCTTATGTCAGAGTTTATTGCATTGTTGGAAATATACCAGGGTAATTATACGACAGTAGATATTCTAGAAGGTTTGGATAGTTCTCTTATTTGATTTTTTAGCAGAACCTCAAATGACTAACCCGTACACCCACAGTGGTTATAGGAGAGTTTTATGTATGTATGGGACTTGAGTGCAAATGTGACAAAAGAAGACTTCGATTTTCTATTTGGCCAACCATTGAGAAAGAGTATCAATGTGTAATTGTAGTTGAAGCCTTGTAGTGATATGAGTTGCAGCTGTAGATAGAAGCGAAGTATCATCTGCTTAAGTTCCAATGGTTGTTTTTTCTGAGGTAGGTAGATCTGACGTATAAATTATGTACAGAAAAGATGCTTTGTCAGTGCTTTCCGAGATCTCTGCAGCAATGGGGACTTGTTTGAATGTTGAAGGTTTTGGCGAATCTTGAATGTGCGGTTGTGCAAGTATGATTTTAAGAGGAGATAGTAAGGGGCGGGAAATAAAGTTTTTAATTTGAAGGGTAGTCCCAAGTGCCAGATGTAACCAAAAGCTTTGGCTATATCCAGAAATACTCCAGCACAGTATTTTTTTGTTTCCAGAGCAGCTGAGATTGTGTCAGCGACTCGGTGTAACTGGTGGGTTATAGAATGATTTGCTTGAAAACTTAATTATTTAATTTAACTTTTATTTACTTTTATTATTATTATGAATTCAACTGGAGATGAAACTGAATGGCCAAGTTCAAATAGTTCTGATCATGTATAAGTAATATTTATTTCTATATAATGAATTTTAATACATTCTCTAAACTTGATTATTTTTATTTTGTTATTCTTGTCAAATATAGCTGAAGAGATTGAGACTGGGAATTAATTTTCTTCCCTTATTGAATTAGAAAATAGCATCAGTGCTTATGAAAGATTAATGTATTGTAATTTCAAAAAGTTCAGTTCTAAGACAATAGATGTTGCAAGAAAGAAAAAGCCTAAAAAGATAAATTAATCCAATATTAAAATATTTATCAATTAATTACATGTATATAAATGACTATTATAAATATCAATCAACAAGGCTCCAACCAGACCAATAGTTAGTTTTAATGTACACGATTAACTTGAATAATTATTATTTATACTAATAATTATTATAAATTACATTGTCAAAGTGCTTGAGAAGATATAGCTCATAGTACTAATCTAACTTGCAAATATATTTTTTCTACGTCTTATCATTCTAACTGCTCAGTGTACATGTGTATTATATAGGCCTAATAAGACAGGAGAAAAGATATGCATTACAGTTTATATAAATTAACATAATCACATATGTAGTGAGATAAATCCACTTTATTAATTGGTAAAATATCGTACATTTGAATATATTAATTTTATTTAATTACATTTTTTCTATTGATTTTCTTTTCATCATGCATTAAATAATCATTATCCTAGGCAGAAAAGACTTCATACAGATGCCAAAATCATGGATACAAAATAAATAAATATGAGTCGATAAATTTTATTTACAAAATGTCTTACCGGATGAAAACTCATAATAAAATTGTCACCCTGAATGATATCCATGATTTAACAATAAATACTATAAAAGATTAAAGTATTTAAAGATCAATTTCCTCAAGCAAAAATTTTGATTTGTATTTTTTATTGTTTAAGATCAATGTCAAGAGAAATCAAATATTGAAGAATAGAAGAAATTATAAATAAATTGACATTTAACACCATGCTTTGGATTTTATCATTTCACGATTTCAATCTATTAAAAACGATCACATTTTACATCTCAATGAACAATCACACTTAGCTACAGTTCAATCTATAGAAGGAACTTCAAATGTTAATCCAAATAAATGTAATTGTTGTTTGCAACAAGTATGTACCACCATGCCACCATAAAAAAAATATGCCAAATGTTTAATATACCAGAATACTGTCCTGATCTATATGGGGAGAAATCGATTAATCAAAAAAATGTGTTGGGTTATTCCATTAAATAAGATTCTGGAAAATATTAATAAACATCCTGAAATTCAAATTATGATGGTTGCAAATACAAAAAAAAAAAACCTAATGCATATAAAAAGTTTTGACTGGCTTTTGTTCAAGCCAAGTGGTAAGCTTCGTTAACATCAGAAGCAACAGGACATCAGTTTGAACAACCTATTAAATAAAATTATTAAATTTGATGTATCATGACAAAAGAGAAAAAAACTAAAGATGACATATTATACAGTTTTTTTCTTATGAAATTGAATTTATTGAATTTTTTTTTCATTTAATTACAAATACATAACAAAACGCAAATATAATTAAAAATAAGGAATGTATCTAACCCTTTAAACCTTGGCTTGTGGTGGAGTGGAATGTTAATTACCAATCGCCTATCATTTTAACAAAATAAATAATTAAAAATTAAAATTGTAAACAGATATAAATAAAAAATCTAGAAACATGATAAACATATAGATATAGATAAATACTTAAAATTGAATACTTTAATATAATAAGATAAATAAAATTGGAATACAAATAAAAACAATTTCAATATATATAAAATTAAAAATATCAAAAATTATTAATCATGAAATATTTATTTTTGTAAAAAGCAAATTATATACAATAATTTTTTCATTCAAAGTGCCATTATGAATATTTTTATTTGATATCGTTAGCAACTGATAACTGATTATAGTAGGTTGGGCCCACAGATATATAAACATTATAATTATAAACATACGTATTTTTATATATCTGTGGTTGGGCCAACGATGTAGAGAAGATTTTCTTTTCTCTACATCGTGGTTGGGCCTAACGCCTAAATAATCAACCAACGATTGCCCAAAGTATTGTTTCCATAATGTGCGGATCACACATATATAACAAACATTATAACGAACATTATGTCTTAAGCACGGCCACGATTTAAGTCTTAAGACATATTATATCTTAAATCGTGACCACGGCTATAGCTATAGATACTGTATAGCGTATCTATATTCTATAGCTATAGTCTTAAGTCTTATATAACTACGATTTAAGATATAACCTATAGACATATTATGAATCGCGGACGTTTCGCCCCTGACAAAAAACCAGTCCACGGACGTTTCATCCCGGAGAGTTATTAGCCATAAGACGTTTGGTCTCCGGCATACTTTTTAAATTAATCTAAATACATTCATTTTAAATGAACAATTTAATGTTTAAATGACAATATTATATAATAAACAATATTAACAATATTATAAATGACAATGGTCAATGAATAATATATTAGGTCAACTGACTTATTTTCTTAAATAATATAAAATGTCACTATCGTCATTATATTTAAATCTTGTAACATATGATTGTAATTTCTTTTCCTTAAAACCAGGGATCGAAACCGGTTTAACCGGTTTTCTAAAAAACCAGTTATAACCCTGTTTTTTTATTTATTAACAATTTAACCGTAACCGAAACCAAAAGCTTTAAAACCTCGGTTAAAAAACCGTAACCGGAACCTATGAATATAAAAAACCGTTCGTAAAACCAATTAAAATTGGATTAATCTAATATCGGTTTCTTCGAATTTTATAAAGTTATACTTATATGTATTATAGATAATTCTTGTTAAAATGAATATTCATATACGAAGCGAAATGAAACTGGTATGTTGGAATTTCCCGATGCTATCAGTTATCACGAAATATTAGTAGACAGATACGGAATATTGTTCTATATTTATTTTATATTAAAATTTAATAATTAAATTCCACAACTATTGTCTATTGTTAGTTGTAGCGCCCCTATCCGGCTTATACACATCTATATAGTTGTTATTTGAAATAATAGTCTATAATATTACTTATTAGTTTATTAGTAATATTAGTATTATTTTGTATTCGGCTAACACGACTCAGCTCCGAAGACATTGAATCAATTGCGTATCTCATTCTCATCAGTCATCAGTCTCGGAGATTTTGTTTAAAGTGTAAACATTTTTCAACTCGACAACTCGTTATTTATTATATTAAAATGGGAAAAATAAATCCAGTTGAACGACTTTTTTTTAAATATAGTGATGCTGCAAATAAAAGCCGAATAACAGGTTTCGATCCCTGTTTATAACTAAGTATTTTCGGATACTTTAGGAATCGAATTTTGAAAAACTTAATAAATAAAATTAATTAATAAATATGCCGGGGACCAAAAGTCTTATGGCTAATAACCCTCCGAGACGAGACGTTCTATCTATATAATTGCCGGGTACGAAACGTCCGTGGACTGGTTTTTTTGCCGGGGACGAAACGGCGGGGGCGAAACGTCCGTTTACCACATATGATTGTATCTCCCCGGTATCCGGACATTTTCCCCCCGGCTGTTTTTGGCGTAGTAGGACATTTTCCCCCGATAAATTTTTGGATGCGGACATTTTCCCCCCGTATTTTTTGTTTTTTTATTTTAGATACTGAACGGAGTGATGGAATCTATTGATTTTACAATGATGTGTGGTTTTTTTTTTTTCTTTGTGTCTGACGACAACTTTTTTTGCAGTAAAAATACTTCGATTTGCTTATACAGCAACTTTTCTGAAAGAAAAGTGAATGTAGATGGTACTTGGGCAAGTCAAAAATCCAACTTTTTTAATACTTTTTGCAAAAATCGAAAAAAATGTTAAAAAAAATTACGAAAAAACGGGAAATTTTACGCAAAATCACGTTTTTACAAACTACATTTTTTTAAAATGCTCTAACTCAAAAACGAAAAACCGCAATAACTTGAAATTTTTACCAAATCTTTATATTGGTGTTCTCTATTCATGGTTAAGTTTTTAAAGTATTTTGATATATTTTGACTCATTTATAGACAATTTAAATTTTTGATTTTTGTAAATTTTTTTTTTTTTAAACACCAATAAAATTTAATTGGCTGGCCAAAAACTCTCGAAAATTTAATACAATGTTTATAATAAGCTTAAATTATCTTCAATAGAAAATAACGGTGATCGTTTCACTCAAATTTTTTTTATAAGCTCATAAAGCTCAAATTTGTATAAAATGTTTCAAAATCACGATAAATTGCAAGTTATTTTGTAGATAAAAATTCATAAAATTTTTTCTGTTTATACTTAAGGTTCAAAATTTTGACACTAGTTTGTCCATAAGCTAATCTTCAAAAATATATAAAAAAATTTCTATCGGACCA